>JACEVL010000696.1:80000-187797 GCA_020284085.1 Aporrectodea caliginosa
CCGAATATATGTACCCACCGCGACCACCACAGAAATATGGATCCATTTAGTAAAATCATACATTCATAAAATATATAGATAAGTAAATCAAGGAAGCAACTATAGTACTATACATACTTATTAGCAGCTGCAAACTTGAAGGCAGGTGGACTGGGAGTTCAAGCGGCCCGGGAAAAAAACAAAAAGCGGCCCTAACTTCATGACTTTTATTTTCTTTGTGCATTTTTTCATGCATACCCGAGGGCCAGTGACCTCCAAAGTCATGGGTCACTTTACAAATTACATTATGCAATAACAAAAAACGATAAATCGCATATATAATTTATAATTATATATAAAATATTAAGAATGCGTCAACTCAAGTTATAAATCAATTTATTCGGACTCACTGTGATGGTATTATTGCTGTTTATAGTATTAGCAACTTCTTTAAGCCGGGTGCCATTTCGGCTACATGATCTATAATTGTGTCATTATTCAGTTCACTTAAAACATCGGTTTCTGTTGACATAAGCATAAAAGCTTCAAGGTGTGTAGATGACAATGAGCTTCGCAAGCGATTCTTAATGTATTTCAATTTAGAGAAAGATCTCTCACAAGCTACTTGGGTAGACGACAGAGTCAATAAAAGTTTATATGCACTAAAGAGATGCTTGTATGCTTGCCCATAGAA
Source organism: Aporrectodea caliginosa (assembly GCA_020284085.1). Taxonomy (NCBI): domain Eukaryota; kingdom Metazoa; phylum Annelida; class Clitellata; order Crassiclitellata; family Lumbricidae; genus Aporrectodea; species Aporrectodea caliginosa. Next base: position 80,674 of record JACEVL010000696.1, read on the forward strand.
ACTGTATTTATGTAGTACAGAAAAGCAGCAAACAGGACATTTTTTGCAAAATTTGTCGGGTTGTTTACTTGCAGAAGGTGTTTGTTGAGAGCTGGTGTCTTCAGTTTGAATTGGAGTGGCTTTAAATAAATCGACTAGATTTCGGCATTTAGCTCCATCTTTACCAAGAATCTTTAGTTTCTTATCTCTTACTTTCTCCGCACCACCTTTACATTTACGTTTCGGATTTATATCACTCATAACCGTAACATATCTTATTTAATTAATATTACTTATTACTAACTAACAAATTTAAAAGAAATTTTATCAAAACAAACTCAGTGGAAGACGCCGGAAGTAGAATGGAAGATGTAAATTCTTATCTAACATGGCGGCCGCTGGCTGTACGGAGCACTGTAGGTAAGTAAGTATGCATTGCTCTTTTTCAGTTAATTTACAAACCGGTTAACCGAAACTAAAAACCGGTTAACCGATGCCGCAATTTTTTGTAATAAAACCTGTATCATCTGTACTAAATTGATTAAATTATTATATCACCGGTCCTGGCGGCCCACCGGGAATCTTCCCGGTGTCCCGGCGGCCCAGTCCACCCCTGCTTGAAGGCTTAGAGTAAATTATTCCATCACACATGCACACAAATCACTTAAACCAGTCATGCGTGGATTTATGTGGAAGTAATTAAAACATGAATGCTACGAACCAAATCACTGATACTGTGGTTTAATGTATTCACTTTGCAAAAGCGAACCTTGGACCCTGTTTATTGAGACTTTCCTCCCATTCGAGCATCATTCGTGTGCAGGTTAGCTTTTCATTACTGAATAATGAAATCAGTTAGGTAACAGGAAGTTATTACTGCAATAAACATTATCATTATTCAGCATATTCGAGTTCCACACTATCCGACAACCAAACATCAAGCGATGACCCTGAGCAATTGATCGTGAAGGATTTGTCCAAGGCCTTAAACGGTAATCATCTCAGAGGAGAAAGCTCAAACCCGCACCTCCACGTTAAAGGGCGAGGACTGAAGTCTATCGAATACCGCTGAAGGTAAAATACTTACCAATAACTAGGCTTACTTTCAGAAACATTTTCAGATCGCCTGGCTTAATGATGCAATACAGCGACTAAATTTAAATGTAACTATCTCTTATATCAGCTGGTTTGGTAGCCAGAATACTGATAATTGCTATCGACACACTAACCTTTCAATGCATAAGGCCTACAATAATATCAAGCACCAATAGCCACTTTTAGCCAAACGACCCAGACAGTATTCATACGGAATTGTCTGTATCACCGCGTGTCTTTTGTAGGCTTGTGGTCCTATGAAAGGGTGCAACAGTCCATGACATGGGTCCGGCTGTTCACAGACAATTGCCCACGTACTTTCTTGTTTAGCCTGTTTGCCATATTATGTTTCAAGGTAATTTGGTGTCTTGCTCTCTTTGCTACCTAAGCACCTTGTAGCTAAATCGAGTAATTGAATTTTTCGTAGTATGTATTAGATGCATGGGCAAATTTATCAACTCTTCAGAACTGCACATTTGTTGAGCTAAATATATGAAACCGTGCTGAGTCAAGCTAAACAAGGAAAGGAGATACTACTATCTTATACACATTAACCACCTATGTAATATATTAAGTTGTACATGGACACACATTCCGTATTGTTTTATTGACTTTCCTTATGAAGCGTGTCTTCCGATTACCTGTGGATCTCTATTGAGTCTTTTGTCCACTATTGAATCTGTCCACATGAATTCTGCATTTGTTTTTGTTTTGGAGCGCATTACGAAAACGGTGCTGTGGGAGATTATGCTACATATCAGATTCGATTACAGTAGAGACACATTGACTTAGCTCTATATCCACATGATATCCAAGACAGCCTTGATGATAGCCGACATAGTACCCTTGTACATGTATATTATGTCACATGTACATTTCAGCCCAACACCACTGGCATACATATTGACAAGAACACATAAATTCATATGCGCAAATAATTAAATCGTTTAGGAGATATTGGTAAATCTAGACAAACTGAAAAAACTCAAACGCTGTACACAGTACAACTCGATCGTTATTTTAATACCACATAACAGACTTACAATACATGTTTGACCAACTGCACCATTCACATGTTCATCAGTCAATGCCAGAACTGAGCCATAGTTATAAGCCTATTTCTCATATTATTCATAACACTGTAGCTTTGAATGCATTTATGTTTACGGTATATGCACAGCACAGCATAAGAAAGATTTAAACTGAAATTTATTATCAACAATTATTCACTGCCTCAATGAACAGCAGAAAGGCAGTCATATGCATTCGAATGCAGAATTATATTAGACATATTTAAAATGTTCTCCATTTTCGTATCGAAATAATCTGCCATACAAATGAACTTAATCTAGCTCTGTAAACTCATAATTATATACATATGTAGGCCTATATCATATAAAACATGGTAATATATGCAGCCTATAGTTGTCTACACAAAACAATTTACAGTTGAATCCTTATTATTTGGTAAATGATGCATCAAGCTACAGAATCTTTAAAGATCTTTGATTAGATAAAAAAAACAGGTATGTTTACGCCACAGATGTGTAGGCCTACATTATAGGCCTACCTATTATACTAGCAAGCAAAATGACACGCTCCGCATACAAAATACATGTAGGTTGTGCGTATGCAGCGTATCCACATAAAGCCACCAATGAGCCTTAACCTCAAGACGATGCCGCTGAAGCGTGTAACCAAGCCTTTACCTTTGTACCTTTATTCTGTTTATTACTATTCATTCTGCTTGATCGAAGCTAAGACCTTCATAAACGGTGCCTTGCGTCGATGGCTGGTTCATTTTTGAACCTGTAGCTTCTGTGATCGTGGCGTATTGAGCAGCGGAGTTATCCATTCTAGTTGTTCCACCGTTTTGCGTTTCATTCATCTCCATTTGGTCGTTTTCTGGAATTTTAGGACTGTTCTCCGATACGAATGTTTTCCTAGACTGTGAGTTTCCACTTGCGGTGCTGTAAACAAGAGAACCAAAACAGTTCGGTTGTTTACAAATAATGAAAACCAGTTAGTTTATACATATTTCCATTTCACGAGTTACAATAAGTGCTTGACAGACAAATGTAAAAAAGGCAAAGGTACTGTTTATGCCTGTAATTACAAACAAGTAGGGGAGAGTGCCACAAGACGCACCCCCTTTTCATTTCTAGCTTGTAGCGTCATAATTTATACCATTATGAAAATACAAAATATGCACTTAGTATGATTTTTTATTGTTCAAAGCATGTGCACTGTCAAATAAAACAAATATTGTGCTGTAACAGCTAAATGCTTCAATTTATCTGATGTCAAGGATGGTGCCTCTTGGGAACAGGGTGACCTCAAGAAGCACCCCTCTGGGTGCGTCTTGGGACAATACGGTTTAACGCTGTACCAGCATGCCAAGTACCATTTGAGCCCTATTGTCCAACATGGGCAAAAACATGTAGACATACAGTACTAAAACATTTGTTTTGGCATTGATACGATAAATCGACAAGTTTAAAGCAGCAGTTCGGGCCTAAGCAAAATTGCATGTCAGTCAAATGTCGAGCAACTACAGATTAAAAAGGTAATTTCAAATTTCTCGCTCAGAGTAACTCTAGATCTTCCCAGAATTGGGCAACCGAGTTGAAGCACATGTCCCTTCAAAATGTATCTGTTAAGTTCTTCTCGGAATTCCAAAATCTTGTTTAACATATGGTAGGACTGCCCATCCTTGAGGGCCGCTCATGCATGCTTGAGTGTTCCCTCTCCATACGATCCTCTGCTTGTCTTTTACTTATAATCCTTTCCGATGATTTGAAAACCAATAAAACCAATCAAATAAAAGTCATCTCAGACCATAGATATTGGTAATTACCCAGCTGATTCTATTTCATCTGAACATAATCGTGTTAATTGCCGATATTCCATACTTGCGTACCCAAAACGTACCCGGTGCGTTTTGGGTATACGGGACATGGTGCGTCTTGGGCTCTGACGGGTCTCCCCTCTAAAGACAATTTATTTTGGTTCACCTTATTTGTTGCTAAAATATACTCTACCACATTTGCAGTTGATAAAGAGGTTGAGAAACACAAGGAAAGATTATTCCCAAACTGCTCATTAATATTGTGGAAAAGCCTTGTTGAATTATCACTCGCAAAAGTTCAAACATGCCGAAAACTTACTTTTGATTCAGAAACCGCTTTCCTCTCCGAACAAAGGACACCGATCAATAATAACATATGGACACGTGATCTACTTATTATGTAAATAGGCTACTGCGTTCCTGTTTCAGCCAGTCTGGATATTATATGGGGGTGCGTCTTGGGCATAGGGTGCGTCTTGTGGTACTTTCCCCTACAGTGACACGCCCGCAAACTATAGAAGTCATGCGTGTCAAAATAAAGCCACCAATAAGCCCTACTACATCAGTCATTGAATTTAGAATTTATTTAGCGCCTCTTAAATGGCTCTGCTCAGAGGCGCTAAGGACCACGCTACTGAGGAGTGTCAAAAATTTGAGAATGTATGCTTTCATCTGAAATGCAGACTAAAATCAACGTCGACTGCGAGTGGTTTCTAACTTACAATCAAGGCTCTCTGGAAACACACGAAATCATCTCCCTAACAGAAGTTATGCTTTAATAGAAAAAACGACTGCTCTAAAGTGAGCAGACTTACAATTGCCAAATTAAAAATATCTAATCTAATCTAAGAACTTCTATCATGATGTTCAAGGCATCAGTCGATGGTATCCACTATGCAAAATCGTTGTGCTAGCCAAATTCCACACTGAATACGGTCGAAAGCCAAGCAGAGAGTCCAGAAAGACTCCGAAACCACCTACGGAGGAAACTGAAGTGCCATAACGTAACTGTAATGTGCTAACTAATATAAATGACACACAAACTATAATTTTTATTTGTGGCTACAAGAGGACTAAATGTCAGAGAAATATTTTTCAGTGTTGTAGAGTTGCACTGATAAAGTGGACAGGATTACCACCTTTGATGAGCCGCTGCCTGCTGCCTTGTGAATTACACAGAGACGCTTTAGAAGCTGTTAAATAATATTAAAATTACTAATTTTTACTGTATTGAAGATATTCTTATAGACCAACCGATGCGAATGCAATGTATGTGTTAATAATGTCTTGCCTGCTTTGACGTTTTCTTCGAACGATTATAACGACGATGGCAACAACGATTAAGATTAAAACGGGAGGTCCTATTCCAACACCGAGTCCAACTGCCAGAGCGATGTTCACAGGTCCTAATCAGAAAAAAATGCAAATTTATATTGTTTCAACGGTAATGACTGGATTTATCACTTGAATGTTAACTGCTGAATTCTAGTTTAGCTGTTTCACAAGTTTAGGATTAGCACTTCGGTGACAGCTTTAAACGATGGGCTTAGATCGTAAATAGTTTAGCGTGGTAATTCTCATCCAGAAGTGCATAACTGCCATTTCACCTGATTAGGGCTTGGTTTTGGTGCGGGTTGACACGGGTGCGATAGAAGTTAGGCCTACTAATTACAGTTACTTTGACAGTTCAACGTCGCGCCGTTTGAATGGTTGGGTCACCATCCTGGAATAACACTCCTCTGAATCTGCACCTCGTTCATGTAACGTACACGAACTCTTTAAAAATGTGTTCTCTTTCACAAGGATAGAGCTGGAAGAGCTTTCGAGTGGATATCTTGAGGAGGCGATATGTAGGCTATACAGTCAAAAAACGAATGCTTAATAATTAAATGAATCAATGACTTACAGTCATGTTGAGAGCATACGCACTTTTAAAGGGCATAATTATAGTGAGCAGAATATTGAAATAGGTTTCTGATTTCTCATAATTGCTGAAATGTGTAAATAGTTTTTTTCACGTAAAAGAACTTGCCGAAGTCTTGGTGTAGGAGCAACTTCCACCGAAGATATTTGAATCTCGAGATTAAAACACGAAAGCAGATGAGATAAAGACGAAGAAAACATTTACACCTAGAGCATGAAGGTTATTAAATTTGTTTTAAATTTAATTGATAACTGGATTATTGTATTTGTGACTCACTTTATTCTAATTCATTCATTCATTCGGAAATTTATATAGCGCCTCTTCTAGGAAACTACTCTGAGGGGCTCCCGACTCCAACGCGCTCAAAACCAGAACAGTTTTAAGTTCAGTGAGGAGATTTGCAGGTAGTCCCAGGGTGTATACGCAACTCTAAAGGAAGACCATTTCAGATCACTGGGCGGAAAAGCTCGATTCCGCATAGTAGCGGCACGAACAAAGGGAACCAGAAGAACTTCCTTTTTCCGCGGAGCGTAGGAGGCGACGCCTTCGAACACCCGAAATCAAACAGAAGAGCTCACGGAAGAAAATTAGGACGAGGCCATGGTGACAACGCCAAACCAGGGCTGCTACATTTTACTCAATGCGCTGGCTGATACGCAGCCAGTGAAGGACTTCGAGCATGTAGCTAGAGACGTGACCATATTTGGGGAATTGCCCATTGAGGCGCAAGAATCGGTTCAAGCATCAGAGGACAGAGTAGAGCGATGAGCAGTAGTCGAGGCGCATGAGATGTAAAGATGTTTCCGAGTACCTAGCCAGATGAATTTGGTCTTAGACGGGTTCAAACGCAGTCGATTAGACGACATCCACGCTTCTAGAGCATCCATAGTCCCGTGCATGACTCGAACCGCTGAGATTGCGTTGGATAGCAGGCAGTGAGTGTACGCTGGCACCTCGTCAACATATTGCTGCCCTAAAACCGCATGCGCAATCAGGAGTGGAGCAAGAGTGTAAATAATATACAGAATAGGACCGAGTCCCGGGGCAAACCAAATTTAGCAGATACCCATGGGGACCTGGTAGAACAATGGACCACACAGGAAGAAAATAGGTTATATCGTTCTACTCAAACCTTCCACGACAACACGGCCAAACTGAAGATTGCCTCAACAAGAAACATAGAAACATGCCGAAACGTTTGCGTAGCGCCAATCCCTACCTGTATCACTCTTCTGTTCGTCTTCGTTTGGTGAAGCGGAATGCGTTGTGCTGCCGCTGTGTTCGATTGCTAACGAACTCAGACTTATACCCTTAGATGTAGTTGATGCCGTCGTACAGGCCTGCGTTGGTTTCGGTACCCATTTCATGTTTCCTGATCATTAAATATTTCTTAGATCAACGACACGGTCACGTGCCAAGTGAGAAATTCAATTATAAACATTAAAAATTATATCATGTTTAGAATACCGTATAAATCCCGTCACGTTACTATGACATCAATGTCTGATAACTTTAAGGTGGCAAAATTCCACTTTTAGAGAAGAACCTACTCATTTGGCATCCTCGATAAATTGGATGTTCCTATAAAGGCGAAATAGGGTGTTGAATCTCAAGGAAATCTGCCGTTTTCAACATCTTCCGCACGCCTAAATGTTTGCCTTGTAATGCCTTATAATATTCTCGCATTTAGTCAGGGCCAATAAGGCTAAGTCGTTGGAACATGCTGCTTATTCACAACCGCTTAGTACAAAAATAGAATAGGTGAGACAGATATGATTAGATTACAGTGGGAAGGCTACATAATGGTACTTATTTGAAGCGAGTATTTAGTCCTATTTCATGATATTACTTCTATTAGATAACTCAAATTATCTTGCCTTGACATATAAATGGTAACAAGTTAGTGCAGTTCCAATCTCTCCAGCCTGTAAAGTTGTCGTAACTGTCTGTGCTGATGCAGTTAGGAGTTACGTCATCTTGGCCGTCTGGCTGACCAGTTTTCCACAATGTAAATGTAACATCAGTTGGCAAACAGGTAACTGAAATAATTCAACGCTACGTTATACACTTTATTGACTAATCTAATTTGATGTTTCAAGGTCTGATCTAAACTGCCTGGCAAAAATATACTCCAACAGCAGACTCACATTAAAACCAGCCGTCAGGTTTCGGTAGGCTATGTAATAAAAATGTTGTCCAATCAAACGAATTAGCTTCAAACTTTCTTTGTCAAATTCACCGCTTATTGTGTGTTGATAGCGTAATACCATTCCGCAAATGCAGGTCTATTTATTTTAAACATAAAAATGGATAGCAAGTTTACCTGCATTTTGCCAAATCCATTTGCTCTTGCGTAGTCCAACCCATACTCCATTAGAGTCAATTTTTCCTTCAAGAAGAGAAATGTTACTGTACGACGCCAAATCGCCACCATTTGCGAGACATACGTTTCTGGCGCTGAACCAGGATAAACCTTTATGGTACTTTACATGGCAGTGATTCTCAATGTAGAATGCTGTCTGTTCTGTGTCGTTTTTACAGGAACCTGAACATATAATACATATTGCAAAATGTTTAGGCCTACATCCGAATTATTAGATGGCCAGAGAAATTCAAAGTGATCAGTGATTATTCACCTAATATTAGGAAATTAAAACCAAAATGTGAAGACCACTTATATTGGCCATGCATGCTTAAAACACTTTCACTCTAATTTAATGGTTTATAGCAAAATAGGTCGCGCCTTCTCATTGGTTGGCCCCTCGCTCTGGAAGGGGCTTTTTGGCGCTGTGCTTGCTTCCCAGAATCCATTCTGAATCTCTCTATTCTTGCCTCAAAACTGTTCTTTTCAACCGTGCTGGGGTCGGGAGCGCTCCTGAGTAGTAACCTTGAAGGAGCACTATATATAATTCTTCGTAGTGAATGAATGAATGAAAAAATAGAGCGTTTATTTAACTTATTTGAAATATTTTATGTGATCAGATGAACATCTACATTGAGGAATTAGTACCAGAGACGATGGAAGAGGTGAAGGAGGGCATAAAGGTGGGAGGAAGATTGACGAAAGCACTGAGATTTGCAGATGACCAGGCGATGTTGGCAGTTAACCAGAATGGGCTACAAAAAATGGTGGATCGGCTAAATAAGATCTCGAAGGAGTATGATATAAAAATAAATATTAAAAAGACAGAGATTATGAGGATAAGCAAAGGAAAGGAAAGAACAGTAAAGATCACTATAGATGGTAAGGAACAGTAACAAGTTGGAAAATTCTGTTACCTAGGAAGTATGATCACAAATGATACAAAGTGTTATGAAGAAATAAAGAGAAAAATTGCTATGGGAAAAGAAGCCTTCTATAAAAGAAAGGAATTAATGAGAGGAAAGCTAAATAAGAATCTGAAAAAAAGAATTATCAAGTCTATGATATGGAGTGTGGTGTTATACGGACCAGAGACATGGACTCTAAGGAAGGAAGACATCAGAAGATTGGAGGCCTTCGAGATGTGGATATGGCGAAGAATGGAGAGAGTCAGCTGGATGGATCGGACGACAAATGAGGACATACTACAAATGGTGGACGAAAAAAGATCCATGATAGGGATAATAAGAAGCCGACAAAGAAAATGGTTGGGCCACATCGTTGAGGGGAGACTCCCTTTTAAGAATTATAATTGAGGGAAGAATGGAGGGGAAGAAGACAAGAGGAAGACCGAGAATGATGTTGTTGGACTGGATGATGGAGGAAGATTCCAGCAAACTGAAGGAAAGAGCCAGACAACGTGATGAATAGCGAAATTGGACGTACGAATCTGCCTAGCAAGGCAGAGAACCAAAAGAAGAAAAAGATCAGATGATGCATCTATATAATATTTGTAAATCATCATTAAATCAAAATATGTTGATCGTCTATTATATAGATCGACAATAAGTCTACCCATTGTAGATTGTGCAATTCCTATCGATGGACTCTTAGGTCATTAAATTAGAATGGTATTTGTCTGCCATTTATTTAGCAAGGAACGAGATACTTTAAAAGTTTATTTATCTCGCTAGGAAAATATCAGACACTGATGCTCTCAATTTACCTGATTGAAGTGTATAGGAGCAAACGTAGGAGTAAGTGCTGGATGGTGAAGATGCAGATGGAAAGACTCTATCGGTCGCCATTGATACACAGGCGTAACTATTTTTATACTCTCTTTGCGAATGAATTTCTAACGGTTAATAACAGATCATCGATAAAACATAGGGCCGTTATAATTATGTCAACCTATAAAATTATGTTATTCGTAATAATTAATTAAAATTTACAAGTGATATCGTATTCCTATCTACAACACATAGAATCAATTATTACACAAAGTCAATTGCGTCTAAATTGTATACAATATTATTGCTGTAATTAACATTTCAGATAAAATTTATTTTTATTCCATTTATGAGGTACTAGACGGTACCGTTTGCAAGTGGCGCAGCAGCGCTCTTACTCCACTGCTCTGTGTTCTTGAAGAAATATGAAGATTATGATGTGGGGAAAGATTAAAATACACGAGTGACCTATTATTTTACTGGCTAAATCCATGTTTGCTATTGAACGTCACAGATTGATTTTGTCAACAAACTGCACAAATTTATAGGCTGACTCTTTTAGGTCTAGTCCGAGATGCAAATCTCTCTGGCGAAGAGAGCGAGAGGTACCGAGTTCGAGCCCCGTAGGGCGGATTTGCTTTGTGTTTGCAGGCTGTCTGTTCTGTTAGTAGTTAAGATTTATGTCTTCTGTCATTTAATGGTGTTCTTGTGAATTGCTTAAATTGCATAACTGTAAAGTGTACCGGTTGCGATGTGTCATCCGGATTGTTTCAATAAAGGAAGAATTATATATATAAATCACAACTGCCAATGTCTGTAAACGTTACAACGTTTTGTAAAATGTTACTCGTTTTCTAGTTACCTGTTCCGTAATATTTGTTTCCATCCAGCCAACTCCACTGGTTAGGGCTACTGAATGCCTTTGCACCAAGCCATAAACCCATCCGCTCATCTTCAGTAGTTAAATTGCGGATAGCTGCTTCGAAACTTTCATGATGTTCTAGATTTTCAAAAATTGGCAGTGTTGCATTTATGTCCTTGCATTTTTGCTGTGCTTCTGTCCAATTCCAAGCCTGTCTAGAACTATGATCCGGCCTTGTATAATAGACATCTCCGAAAGATAACCTAGGTAGAGGCGGCAGTATTGTTGGTGCGCCCACTGTTGTCAAATACCCTGAAACTGCAATACATTAGAACGGGAGATGGAATTTTTCAACAACAGCTAAATTATCATCTATGTAAATGGCCGTTTAGGCCTATGTATGGACCTCCAAATAAAAGTATGCCTGACTGAAATATTTATAGGTGTATCTATTATCTACAGAAACACTTCCTGAAGTGGTGCTTGTGGCGCCGAGAAATTTCTCAAATATTACATGGGTTATGTAGTCCTGCAGTTAAACTGACACAGACATCCACTTTGAAACAATAGGATAAGAGAACCATTCTAAGTGTTGCAATAAATAGATAGAAAAACATCTTATGAATACAATGGAATATAAGGAAGATGGACGTCCGCAATCAATTATTGTCATTTACATGTACATACTCGGCCATCAAGATGGCGCCCACGCTATATCAAGTGTCAACCTGACATCTGAACCTGATATCTGAACTCCATCACTTTCGAAAACAGTGCCTTCCTGAAAATCAACAACCTCTTAACAGACGGATAAAGCATTACATCGACTATAATACATGTCGCAGTTACGAATGGAATCAATTATAACTCTTAGCACTCACCAACGACTATAATGGCTTTCAAAAGCATGTTGATCGCAAGATTCGTACAGTATGTCAAAACGACAAGTCGCATAGGACTAATACTGAGCTGAAGAAGGAAGTAGAATTGCATAGGCTATATTGTATAAAAATCCCCGACTAGATAAATGCATTTGGTCTATAAGCTGCTTTTAACCTTTTGTCGTATGCCAATCATAGCCTATCGTTCATGCGCGACGCTCTGCTTCACACAAGTCTTGTTAAAATACAATAATAATGACAATTTGTATGGCGCCGTAACACAGCCATGCCGTTACAAGGGCGCCAAAATGTATCGATATTCGTGAGGTTTGCAACTTACATATATTGCGTGAATTTATTCACTAGATTATCATCGACACGTCAAAGGTTTAACGAATTCGTATGGTACGGTATCAAGAGCTAACATTTTAGTTCTGTAATAACTTTCTACGGACTAGGGTTTCTTTCAAAAATGTGCCTATTTGATACGCTAATCGTGCTAAAAACAAAACTTCGTACAGGTACATACTTCGGTCCACGTAGCCTACTCACCTTTAAGGTAGGCTAATGTGTGTGATGTCAAGTTTAAAAGTAGACCTGGATGGAAACCATGTGGAAACCCCATTAATCGGACGGCTGAGTTTAACCTACAGAGTAACCATAAGTGAGAACTAAGGTCGAAAACAATAATTATTTTACTGCATAGGCCTACATTCTTTGAGAGGTCTTGAAAAGAACCTATAAATATATATATATATTCAGTTACATACACAGGCCTAAATTCGAATAATGTTGATAGACTGTATTGCAAATGCCTAATGACACATCTAAAAGTTTTTCATGACTTTATTGAAACTAAATATCTGCAAACATTTCAAATAGAACAAAACATGAAACATATGGATGTCATGTAACGGGCTGTGGTTTGATGGTTTGATAATAAACGAATATATGATATCATGTAAAATATCAGGCCAAAATGTCATTTTTCCGGAAAGCTAATTTAAAAAATAGGATAGTAGATGGCAATCATTCGACTACAGCTTCACATTTAGCCCCTGACACGATTAAGGCTTACTTCCTTACATTCACCTAAGGGCTACATGTACGGAGACACTGCGCATTGGTAGAAGCTATCTTGAATTGGACCGTCCACCTGGAAAAAACTTGCATCTCAATAAACAGTCAGGCTGGAACTTAGTCATACGTTATGGAAGAGCTAGAAGTAGCATTACACCTTTTCGTACCGTCAGAACCACGCTCAAGCCATACACGAGCATAAAACAAGGAAGTAGCCAACTGCAAGCAGCACATAGAATGTATGAATAGACCAATGCATGGGCCACAATGCTGTTATAGATAGCTCTGGCAGTTTTGCCGCTAAGCCATGACATGCACTGATTCCCACGGGTCTAGACAGGTTGTGCCCAAACGTCTTTGGGCTTATGTATACAGACCATATTGTGTACACACTGACTGTACATTTCGATTTCTTCTTGAGGCCAAAGCGGTTAGATACGACACAACATGACCAGCACTAGACTATAGTACGCCAACACTATTGCGAGGCATAACAAGAGTCATCTGTGAGGCATTGTTCCGTCAGCAGTTTGCTTGGTTGAAGCTGAGAGGTGCGTAAACGGTGCCGTGGTTAGATGGCAGCACCAGATTGGCATCTTGATCGAGTCCCATTGCGCCTCTGATTGTGGCGTATTGAGCAGAGGAGCTGTTGTCCGATCGAGTTCCACCGTTTTCCATTTCGTTCATCTCCGACGTTTCTGGGTTATTCTGGCTGCTCTTCGATGCGAATTTATTTGTGGACCGGGAATTTCCACCAGCAGTGCTATAACGAATACCTCTTTCGTTACAAACAGTTAAAACCTGTTATTATCTATGTATGCGTGACATTGCGTGTGCATATATGTCTGCATAATATTGCATATACGTATGTATGTATGTATGCGTGTATGTCTGTATATTTATGCATGCATGTATGTATGTATGTATGCATATTAGGGTGTTTTTAGCGTACATGTGATATTTTCAAGTCAAAGATTTTTTATCGGCCTGGGCGAATTATCATGCCAATACATGTATAAACTCCATATCCGAAATTATATCTTGATAGCTGAACATTTAGGACTGGCGCAAGGCAACCGAAATTGGACACAATTGGCATACAGGCATCCACAATTTCAATGCAGGCTATCCTTAGGCCCCTCTCAGTTGCTGGCTCCCAAGTAATGAATATTCATGATAATGACGTCACTGACCTCACGGTGTCTATGTCACTGATCTCGTGTTGCAAATGGCGGGTAGCGGTGCTTTCTATCGTGTTGACGTTTGACAGTTAATTAAACGTAAATAAGGTATAACGAGACGACTCTCACCTCAAGCATCTAGCATCAACCAGTCGATTATAATATTATATTAACCTTTACAGTCGAACCTAAGGAGTGGGATGGACGGTTATGGGCCGCACGTGTTGTACATAAATTTATTGCTCCACTGTGTCCCAGTGTCCCATATTGTAGTTCATGGGGACGTTGTCATGTGGACTGGTGAGCTGATCATAAGTCCTTCAGCGATCCATCAAGCAAGGAAAGATAACCGTGCAGCCCTAGCAGCAGAGATTCGTGAATCTTTCGATCCAAATGTTCCTCTTACTATTCACTGGGACGGCAAGATCATGCCAGATCTTACAGGGACAGAACGAGGGCGTGTTGATCGCCTTCCAATAATGGTATCTGGCAAGGATGTGACCAAGCTATTGGCTATCCCCAAACTCAAATCCGGGACAGCTGCAGTCATGGCAGATGCATGTTTGGCTGAGATAAGAAGTTGGGGATTGGAAGACAGAATCGTGGCCATGTGTTTCGACACAACGGCGAGTAACACGGGTTGCAAGGGCGGCGTGTGCATCAAGCTGGAAGCGGAATTAGGAAAGGACCTCTTGAACCTTTCCTGTCGACATCATGTGTCTGAAATACTGTTCTAGAAAAGGTGTTTTCACTGCACAATTCTGTAAGGTCTCCAAAATTGGAACTATTCAGGCATTTCCGTGACTTCTGGCCACAAATCGATCAGGCCAAGTATCGCACAGCAATGGATGATAAATATGCAGCACAGCGTGTCACATAAATTCGAGACGATGTGATCACCTTCGCATTGCAGCAACTGAGTATCGAAAACCACAGAGACGACTACAAAGAGCTACTAGAACTAACAGTCATTTTTCTAGGAGGAATTCCACCGAAAGGAATATAGTTCAGGTACCCAGAGGCATTTCACCGCGCGCGTTGGATGGCACGTGCGATCTATGCGATCAAGATGTGGCTTTTCAGGGATCAGTTTCCCATTCAACAACGCCAGAGCTCAGAGAGGGCATCTCGACAATCCTACTCTCAAAAGGTGTGGAATCATTTACTTCGAGTGTCCCTTTTTGTGACAACAACTTACGTCAATTACTGGTTCACCTGTACGTCACCCGCTGAAGCCCCAAGGAACGATCTTCAATTCCTGAAGGCAATCCATACGTACCCTGACAAGGAAGTCTCACAGGTAGCCCTAACAGCTTTTACCGACACCTTTGATATCTGTCGGAGACCCTGGTAGGCCTCAGCCTTTTGATGATTCAGTCACCTTCGACGAAAAACAGCGCATGGTCTACACATGCGAAACAGTAAGGGATCCGATGAACCTCCAGAGAGACTTCCTCCAATACATAATCCACCTACAAAAGCACTTAAAGATTTCTTCACCACTTTTACCACCAAAATATCCCAGATCCTCGGATTGGATTAATCTTTTCTTGATCGAGACCCGCAACAATAGGAATCAGAACAATCGTATACAGTGAGGCAAAAAAATATCATATCCGCCCTAAAAGTGACGAACGATTTGGCGGAGAAAGGAGTGGCTCTCATGCAGTCCTTCAAGGAAGCCCTGGTTTGAAATGAGGAGGAAAAACAGTTTGTTCTGCAAATGGTGGAGTACCATCGAAACAAGTTCCCAAAAGCACTAAAGGGAATAAAGAAATGACAAATAACTGACGCTTGTTCTTTCGCGTTTGCCTTATATTATATGTTTAAGTGTTAAAAGTTGTTTGGATCTTTGAAAATGACAATGTATTACATTGTTTTCTAAGTGATAAATCTTCCGGGGCTTTGCGCCAGTTCTAAATCTATTCCGATTTTTGTCTAATTTGGCAAATGACAATTTTCCTCAAGGTGGAACACAAAAACAACAAGGCCGATATTAATTTTGAAACTTCAATTTTTAAACACACCCTAATGCATATATTTATGTATGTATGTACAGTATATATGTATGTATGCATATAGGTATGCATGCATGTATGTATGTATGCATGTATGTGAGTATGCAGGTGTGTATGTATGTATGTATGTATGTATGTATGTATGTATGTATGTATGTATGTATGTATGTATGTATGTATGTATGTATGTACATGTAAGTATGTATAGATGTATTACTGAATATTAAATAAAGCTACAAGGTAGCAAACGAATTTTTAACGTTTCCTAAAAATATGGCTCCTTATTCTGAAATTCGTCAAGGAGACCTAGGTCCAGAAGAAATTGTTGTCAAAGAAAAAAATTAATGAAACCGATACAAGGAAATCGATGAAAGGGTTTAGAATGCGGTACATGCACTAGCACGATGAAACATGGCGATCGTCAGCGCAGTCAAAAACTGGTCAGAGAAGATGAACATTCATGGCAGTCTCTAGTTACAGAAGCACAACGATATGATTTAAGATTTAATTTAGGATAATTAATAAGCCTATTGGTATTGCTCTTAATGAAGATACCTCGATTATATGCGGAAACAATGGTTAAAGACATCTGAGCCAGTAGGCCTATTACAGATAAATCTGCTTAATTGTTAGGGTGAAATCATTAATGTAGGAGCTAGGTAAATAACAAATGAAGCCCACAACTGATGGGGCATTATATAGGCCTAAGGTTATAGATGCATCGTGTGTGCTAACAGTTTCTAACCTGTTTCGTTGTTTCCTCCGTACGATAATAACGATGATGACAATAACGATTGAGATGACAACAGGTACTCCTATTCCAACGCCGAGTCCAACCGCCAAAGGAATATTCACGGAGCCTGTTTTAAAGAAATTTAAAAAACTGTTAGATGAAGTTGTGCTGGGCGTGTGCAAACGAAGGTTCAATCTGCTCAGTCAACTTCTTCTGATATATAAGTGGTTATATAACTAAATAGCAATCAGATCGATTATCATAGCTATGTGCAGAATCATGAGGATAGGAGTGATTATCTTGCTTAGAAGGTTCGAAGGAATGAAAAGCAAAGGAAACTCACGACCACGCTGAATAGACACCATAAACGAGGACATAATAAGACCAGTGCTAAACATTACAAAGACACTAGGTTTTAAAAAACTTGGCCGAAAAGATTACCCTAACCCTGGTCTTAAAATCAATGCATTCTCACCCATCAACGCAAAACGGTTGGCGACAGCAACTGATAATAATGATCGTGGCGACGACGATGATGATGATATAATGCACAAAAATTCACACAGCCATGTCACTGGTTGATTGCATTGCTGGACTTAGTCGTCCAACAGCAAAGTTAAAATTAGATATAAAATATCTAGACTACATGAATTTAATCTAATCTAACCAACTAACTTCTACTGCGCCGCTACCATAATGCATAGAACACAATCAAAAGGCGATAATTTACTTGTATCAATTTTGTTTTCATTCTTGGCGAATCTACAGTTAAGGGTTCAGTTTTATTTACCATGTGTAGATGTGTCTGAACTTGATGTTGAAGTTGAACTCAAAAGGCTATTTGTATTTCCAGGTGTTCCTGCTGGTGTAGGCCTAGGCCTACTCATCGTGATATTGGGTGTCGGTTCCGGTGTCATCACCGTCGTATTGATAACTGGAATTAGACACTTCCACAATCAATTACATAGGCCTACATGCGTAATTTAAGATGCAATGAACTACAAAGTGATCACGTTTATTTTGAGACTTGAATAGGCCTACGTGCATATTGAACAGGTTAAATATAACTATATAATTTAATTAATCCAGAGTTGGAACCATAAAATTTCGCTGTCAGAGTGACAGTAGATACAACAGTTTATTCAGACTGCAGGTAAATAAACTGGGCTTGGAGTAGGTCTCGGCGGTTGGATAGTGAATAGTGGCGATGTAAGAGAGTTGGGACGTTTGAAGGTCCTTACCTCTACTCCATAAGCGTTTGAAAACTGCCTGCTTGCTGTTCGTATGTCTTTAGGTCGAGGCGCCTCTAAGGAGTTTGTTTTGAAGCGGTGCATACTGCATAGGCTACAAATTCATCAGTCCAATTAAAAAATACACTATTTGCCCATGATTATACTTTTTAAATGTTTAAAATGTCTTACCTTGACATATAAAATGGGAATCCTCAGTGCAGTTCCGATCTCTCCAATATAGAACTTCCTCTTCGTCCGTGTTAAGGCAGGTTGGAGATGCGTCGTTTGGCTGATCCGTTTTCCAAAAAGTATATGTAATATCCCACGACGAACCATTCACTAAACAGTTAACTTGGATTATTCACGACGGACTAATATAATGTCTAATATAATGTGATGTCATGTAATGCGATGTAGTTGAACGTTATGTGATCGGACGCGATACATTGTAATGCAGTGCAAACATGTTATCACTGAATGAATTTAATCTTGTTATCGTGGTTACAATTGGCCTAGAAGCAAAAAGTTGCTAGACAGTTTCTTAAATTAAATTTCAGTAAAGCTCTAATGAGCGACGGGCGCTAATGGAGAACATTTTAAAGAAGATGGTCAGTTAGGAAAGTCAATTTGCAACTGAAGTTTGATTATTTCATGCTAAATGTCGTTTCTGCGTGTCAAGTTACTGGCTTAGACCTTTGGTAGACGCTACAATTCTCGAGCAGCTCAGCGAGCCGTGAAAATGAGCCCGTGCTTTCTTGCCGCTTTGAATAGACCTACACTGCTCTGGAGAATCGCTAACTTGAATGTCGGACACCATTTGTGTGAGATAGGGATTGTCAGAATAAGAGGGAATAGGAATCAAATAATTAAAGTAGGCATAAGAGAAAAGAACAATGGTCTATCACATCATAAAAAAACAAGAACAACATGCCTGCATTTTTCCAGCTCCAACGACTGTTTCGTAATCCAACCCAATATTTTTTGGAGTCAATTTTTCCATCAAGAAGAGAAATATTAGTGAACGATGCCAAATCGCCACTTTTTAGAAGACAGGCGTTTCTTGCGCTAAACCATGACAACCCTTCATTGTACATTACATAACAGCGCTTTTCAAAGTAGAAAGCCATCTGTCCTGTGTCGTTTGCGCAAGCAGCTGAAAATAAACTGATCCACCTTGCACAATATCCAATGAGTTTTGTCTTCTGACACAATAGACTACAAAGGCAGGTAATGGTTATTCAAATATGTCACAAAACTTAAACGTACCGTTGAAACCATTCATAATATCTTTAACTGTATAGGAAACTTCTTTCTGACTGACTATTTGGGTATTGATCTGACTTCTGCCATATTTTGGTGCACCTTCGGTTGGTGCTTTGTGCATTAGCCACTGTAGCCATAGAAGTTTCGAATTATAATTGCATAAAGACCTTCTTGTGTATCCAAATATAATGTTCATTTAATTTACTTAGAATAATATTCATAGGAAAACATCTACAAGATCAATAGCATAGGATAATTTCAGCGAATAGATGACGTCTCTAAACTTCACCTAATTAAAAAAAAGGACGAATTACCTTTATATTATGTCATTACTTTAAGGAATGAGTTGCATCACATATTTTTTGATACATAATTTATTGACCTTTCTAAAAATATTCGATATCAGTGCTATCATTTTACCTGCAGGAGTTGGATAACAGCATAGATAGGAGTGGCTATCTTTTGGATTTGATGGGTATGCAAGAACCTTTCCTGAAGAATTTGATACGAAGGCGTAACTCTTGTTATACTCTCCTTGCCCCTGAATAACTTCTGCTAATAAACATTGATCATATGTAGCACATAGAATAACTATAGAATAAAATACAATCATATATATGTTACAGTGAATGTGCATTATCAGGGAATGTGTATATACCCTGAAATTTTCAGGGTAGATGCATATTCCCTGATTCACTCGGGGAATGTATACATTCCCTGAAAAAACCAGGGTATATACATATACCCTGAAATTTTCGAGTGATTTTATACACTTACCCTGACTACAATAACACATTAAGTCAGATTTCCCTGAAAATTTCAGTGTATGTGTAACATCTACTGTTACATTTCACATGTCTATACACATACCCTGAAAATCTCAGGGTATGTGTGTAACATTTTCTGTTTCATTTCACACAATTTGACAGGCATCTGCCGGTTCCAGGGCAGTTACCTAACCGCCACACAGCGATTTCATCTGAACCACGGTTCACAGAGCAACTTCTTCATCTTGGAGACGTTAGCATCTGGCAGAAGCTCGTTTTCTCTGAGTTTTAATTTGTTCTGATTTGGTTCTGTTGCCACTTCACCTGACGCTGGAGAGTTGTCTACGGTCGAAGTATAATCTGCATGATGTCAACTACTGAGTTGATAGGCAACCTCAGCCGCTAGCTTTGTAGACAACGGACGAAGATCACAGTATTTGATCAGATGATTTTGGTATACCATGATCCATTTGTGATGTCCACTAGGCATAGACTGCATATCAATCAGGTCCACTTGTCCACGTCATCACTCGTTATGTTGGCGTACTTAATTGACCGCCAATACATAAAACAAACAGATGCACATGCCTCAAAGTTCTTGTGAAATGGAATGGTAGATGTTACACATACCCTGAAATTTTCAGGGTATGTGTATAGAAATCTGGCTTAATGTGTTATTGTAAAAGCCTTTCAGGGTATGTGTGTAGAAATCACATGAAATTTTCAGGGTATATGTATATACCCTGGTTTTTTCATGGAATGTATACATTCCCCGAGTGAATCAGGGAATATGCATCTACCCTGAAAATTTCAGGGTATATACACATTCCCTGATACTACACATTCACTGTAACATATATAATTGTAATTATAATTATAATTAGCCACTTCTGTTGCACAGGTGTCTAATCATGCACGAGGCATCGATCGATGGCACACCAAAGCCAATTCCTAATCAGGCTAATATTCAGAAGATCAGCCTATGTCGGATAAGCAACGCACAGACACAGGGAACAGGTTCCTCAGGTTAATCAAGAACAGTTCTTGATTTAGGCAAAGTTAATCAGATGACCTCATTGAATAATATTAAGTCTTGGGGAAATGAACTGATTATAAATATTGTGGTTTGGGCAAAGTTCACCGTTTTATAAACTATGAGTCCAAGTTTTATACGAATTATTTGCTGAATCGGAAGCCAATGCAAAGATTTTAGCAACTGGGTTATGTCTTCATAATTTGGACGTATTAGTTATGACTAAAGAGTTCTGAACTTTCTTTAGCTTCTGCATGTTTGACTTATTGATACCAATAAGAAGCGAGTTACAGTAATCTAGGAAACTTGGAACCAATAGCCTACATTTGTTCCTTTTGAAGTGACGACATCCACAATTGCTGCCGACCTAAAGACATAGAAGTTGTCCAAAGCTGACACTGACCAGACAAAACAGAGACTGACTATCTTTCAAGTTGCACATAACCATTTAAGTTGCTTTAAAAGTGTTACAACAGATTGCTAAGTGTTAATTGTTGTCTAATTACCATTTTCGGAATATATGCTTCCGTCCAGCCAAGTCCAGTTTGCAGGCTGGCTATTGAACGCCTTCGCACCAATCCATATCCCTGTATTCCGTTCATCTCCAGTGGTGAAAGTACGGACAGCTGCTTCGAATCCTCTTTGACGCTCTGGCGTTTCCACAATCGGCAGTGTTGAATTGAATTCTTTGCACCTATCTTGTGCGTCTTGCCAATTTCTTGCAACATTAGGATCCGGTCTTATATAACATACATCTCCGAAACAAAACTGATTCAGTGACGGCAACGTTGATTGCGTGTTCACTGCTGAAAAGTACCCTAAAAGTCCAATAAACTTAAACGGATCATTGACTTATTATTGATTTTCATTTACATCAGGAAGTAGGGAAATGCTTTAACGCAAGCAAACTATCTTCCATATCCTTAGGCACGAGTTTTAATAATTTAGTAATCGCCTTAGAGATAGATGACAGTATTAGCTTACGCCAATTGCATAATATCACAGTCTAAAAAGAACGAAAATTACGACCGCAAAACACTCACCAAATATGATACAAGCTTGTAAAATCATTATAACGCAAAATGTGAAATTCATGCTGAAACGGAATGTCGTATTACACGCAATAAAGGAAGCAGGAATGAAAATACTTCATAAATTACCCTATCTATTTGAATCCCACTAGGCTACAAACTTCCTTAATTCTCTTGTGTTTGCATATCAGGCTATGCCTCACCTATCATCCAGACGACTCGGTCTGATTCACAAGAGCTCTAGACCAATATTGGTATTAGGCAGCTCATAATCGCGTCTTTTCATTAGATCATCAGTTCGTAGGTTTCACATGGTAAAAAAATAAAGGACTGTTTAACTTAACACGTAAACGAAAAGCGAGTGCTTAAAGTGACTAGGACACGTTAAAGTGCTAATACTTGTCTGAGATTCACTTGCTTTAGCTAGTACACCGTCAGAAAATAGCATTAACTGTTTGCCATAATGCAGTTCCGGATGCCATGAAAATGCGATTTTATTCCATTCAAGAAACATTGCTTTCTGCGGCGTTAACTAGAACGGAAGGTTTAGTGTTGCTAGAGGTGAAATACAAGTAAGCCCTCTGGTACTCGGACCTTCTGGGTATCAATTTTTACCTACTGGGTATTAATTTATGACCTACTGGGTGTTGATTCTGACCTTCTGGGTTTTAAATTATGACCTGCTGGGTGTTACTTTTTGTGTAATGACTGTGATCTTCTAGGTATTGATTTATGATCTCTTTCTTGTAATGAATGCGATCTTCCGAATATTGATTTTCGACCTAGTATGCAATGATTCAGACCTTATGGGCATTTGCCCCAACCTTCTTAGTATTTACTTGATAACGGTTTCGTCAAGTCGCGCAAATCGGTTGTCAACTAGTGCGTTAGACCCCGGCGCTATAGAACTTTCGGTGCAGCGCCCTCAGAGGTCTCAAACACAATCGTTGAATTTGTATATCCAGCGCGCTACGGAACAGACTACAGCGCCGGACAACAACAGACTCAACAGACCAGTGCAGTTGTAGTTTTATGGTGCTTAGGAAATGCCAAAAGCACAATGATCAATCGTTAAGGAGGCCGTAACAATTAAATGTTCTTAAATTCAAATTAACTACAGCTGCTGATATTGCGACTGTTGTAGGGGTGTGCATTGTCTCGGTTCTTGAAGTTCTTTGCGGTTCTGAAACTGTTAATTTTGAATGCTCATCCATTTCAGGCGTTGATAAGGCAAACAAGGTGAAGGTGAAGATTTTGCTTTTGGACACTATCTCAATTTTTTCTTTGCGTTGCACTATCTGAATTTCCTGCTTATTAAACTATTTTATTCTTACATAATATATTTACACAAGTAACTTTAGTATTAATAAAATTATTACTTCATGTTATCCACAAAGCAGACTAAAGGTATTTAACAGTTTATTATGCAACGCTAATTAGCAATAATTTATACAGCAACAATTTTGAGATCTTAAAACTGACTCAAACCTGCATACTCCGCATTACAAGGTGAGCACTCAAACCCAGTCAATGTCAAACGATATAATGAATGAAAGAATGAATGAACACATGAATGAGCAAACTAGTGAATGAATTGATGCAAATTGTGATATATGTGGCACAAGACACCGGAATTCAAAACCCGGCAAATTCATTGATACCATTGCGCTGAGAATTCGTAGCTCAAATTTTAAAAATTTTTTTGAAAAAACAATGTCGAAAATATATTATAGGGCTACACATTGGACTGTACAATGCTACGAAATATAGGCCTATAATTAATAAGAAAACTAGACTATTCAAGCATTAAACTGTTTAATAAGAAATTTTTTAAATCAATAGGCCTATATACAATCGAATCACTGGTGGTAAAGAAATTTGATGAACAATTTAAAAAGCTATGTGACAGCCTGTATCTCTTAAGTTCGCACAAACGTCATTTACACTAAGAGTCAGACATTTTGAATAAGCGTTGCATATGGCGACATTTCGCTTTGGTTCACATATCCGGAGTCTAATGTCGATTCTTCTGGTTGTGGTTAGTCAGGTGAATTTTGTATTGTAGCATATACGTTCTTTTCCAATCTATCTGTCATATTTAACTGCATGTACGTCGGAGGTGTTAGTGAATCCTGAGGAAGACTCTGGTCTCTAACATTCTGCTCCTCAGTTTTCCTGAAATTATTTTAAAATGCAATATTATTGTTATCCATGCAGTTATAGAATATATTCTACTTTTTAACTAATTAAAATTAACGAAGCTAAGTATTTGAGATATATGTTCCTTGTTGTCTCTAGTAATAAGATAATTCAGATACAAGAAGTACCTATCTAAACTGTCAATGATTTTCAGAGTTTTGCTTTATGGACTGAAGGCTCTTTAATTATACTAAAATGAAAAGTGCAAATTATTGCGTATTGCCTGGAATAGTAATAAAAATAATCATCAATTAACATTTAATAATCAGCCTATTCGTAGCAGAGCTAAATTCAGCAATGGCATAATTACTCTTTTCATTTGGTTTTTCACCCGTAGCTGTAACGTTTTCTTCTTATAAATTATTATTCGTGTAATGAGGCGTCTTTCGTAAAATGTACTAAATGGACGAACGCTAAGATTTTAATTGACAGCAGAATTCACGCAATACATCGGAATTCGAATGTCACAATCAACGTAGCGTAATCATTCGAATATTTGCTTCAAAAGATTTATTTGATATTTACCATAACAATATCGGATCAGGTAGGCTTATAGATGCATAGGATATTGAATATTGGTATAGACCCTACCTTGCATTTCTTCGACGACGAATGATGATAACGATGATGACTATGATGATGATTGCGATTACCGGCACTCCGATCCCAATAGCAATACCTGCGCAAGATTACAGACAAATCGTAGGCGAAATATACTGCATAATTATACACAATAAAATTGGCAAAGATTATGAGGTAAATGAAATGGCAGATAATTACTAATGATATCGTTAGAGTAGAAATTTTATATCGTGATGGAAATATAAACCAAACCATTTGGAACAATTTTTCGTTCCTCTGGCTTTCGAAAAGCTTGGCCGAACATGGGCGCCGTCTGCATGTCCCTGATCACCGACATCGGGAGACTTTTAGCTCGTGTGTCAGGAGACCAACGCGTGACCACATACTTGTTCCAACGTATTTCGCTAGACATACAACGCTTTAACGCGGTTGCAATCTGCGGCACATTTGCCAGCCTCCTGCCCGAGCCCGAGGAGTTCTAATCGTTCCAGACTTTTAACAATTTAATTAATCTTGAAGTCCCTGAGGGATCAGGTTTAACTCGGGACAAAAACATTTAAAACTATATTCGAAAATAATAATATTATATGTAGGCCTATTATATATCGCCCGAGTCATATGCAAGAAAACAGACACAGTCAGACAAGACTTAATCGGTAGCCAATACCTAAATTAATTTATATAGGCATTAAATGAGGCGTCTTTTTGTTAGCCTTCCTAGCAAAAGAGCGGCATAAGTGATTATCAAACTGATCTTAACAAGTTCCTTTTCAAGTGTATGCTGCACGGAGCCAATGCAACAGAACGCATATGCAATGAAAAATTGTTCCAAGAGAGCGCTACAACGCATGAAAACGGCTCGATAAGCTCAAGTTGGTGTTTGGAAAAGCCTCATCTGCTAATTTTCCATAGACAACGTAATTCGCTTTTTACGGAGACGATTCCTTGCTTATAATTCCAATGACGTACGTTTAACGTACAAAATTAGACCTCTAGTAAGACACAATAATTATTATATGAACTATCTTGCATAATACGGATGAGATGAGCATTATGGACACAATTTTTAAAGCTCCCATTCAGGTTTTATTATATAATATTTTCGGGTTTGAGAGTATGTGATCGAAGGATGAGCTCTAATGTAAATACAAATATGGTAGCGGTCTTATTTTTTTAAACCTCTATTAATAAAAACAACATTACTGGAGAGAAGCAGACACGTTTTGTAAAGGACTTCGGTTTTCTTAAGCGCTCTGTCTTTGATGTTCTGAATAGGTGTCCTTTGATAAGCAAATGTAACAATTATCAACACCTTCGTGAAATTGAAACGGGTTCTATATAAATTTCAAGATACATAAATATAGGCATACAGACCTATGGCCATGGCCAACGACGTTTGCCTTGATGGATCACTTTTACCCTGTGTAAGGAAAGGGCTGCTTGCTTCCACTGCCACTCCGTTTGAAATCGTAGAACCAGAAGTTGATGTACTACTCTGTAACGTCAAGCGACGCCGTGTTGTGCCAGACGTAGTCGTAGACCAAGTATTTCCAATGACTAAAATAATAGGATCAAAGGTCATTGCTAATTGTATTGCTGAGAAAGTTGAATTGACTTTACATTAAACTCTGAATCTTTAACTTTATAATCCAAATTTTACAGTGCATTATGCTGGTTGGATGTCATGATCGGCTTAGTGTCATTTTGAGATTCAACAACATGCAGCAAAATCAAAGAGAGATAGCCTAATTTGTTCAGTGATGGCTAATGTGCATATAGGCCTAACTCGTAACATTTTCATGGAGATTACGATCACGATTACGAAAACAACAGTGTGGTATATAATTATAAGAGATTAATAAGCTCTACTGCATTGTCGTCAGGAAGCATCGTGTGCATACTTCAGCGACATACAAATATTATAAATTAATTAGAGACAGAAGCGTGTGAAGAACTAATGTCTGAACACCACAAACAGTTGTTTAGGTAATCGTTTAGATTTTAGAGTTGATGTAAAACCCGTTCTTGCCTTGACACACGAATAGTGACAAATAACTACAGTTCCAATCTCTCCAACTTAGAAAACCTTCAATAGCGTCCGTGATGATACAGGTGGGAGCGGGGTCGTTTGGCTGATCAGATTTCCACAGCGTGAAAGTAACATCAGACGACAACCCAGTCACTGAAATCAATCCACCTCCAACACATTAATATCTAATGCAAATTCAATAAAAAGTGCAACTTCGAACTGCCGTCAATCTTGATATGAGTAGGCCCTACCTCTCTAATTCGAATAGGGCCTATATACACAACGTAATTCAGAGGTTGGAGCACTTCGCATTTTCGCCGATCCAAGGTGAGTACAGCAAATATTATCGTACTAATCATGGTAATTTATTGTTTTTGCGCTGTAAATTATTTTATGTAGAATAATTTAAAATAGGAGTTGGATTATTGACAATAACTCTTGCCTCAGTAGAAGTTGGATTGATGAAATAATTCTTGCTTAAGTAGAAGATGGATTAAAGAAGAAATTATTCTTGCTTAAATAGAAGCTGGATTGATGAAAAATATTTCTTGAGAAAATATTAGGTGGATTAATGACAGTTATCCTGGACATTGGTATTGAAATACCATGAATATAAATTATTTAGACAGCAAAAACGATAAATTACTCTGATTAGTCCGATAATTTTTGCTGTACTCACCTTGGATCAGCGAAAATGCGAGCGCCTCTGACAAGTCTTTCTTGAAAAGACGCTATATAACAATGTGATTACAGTTGCAATTAAAATCAAGTACTGTAATAAGTTTATAGATGAAAGTAGTCAGGGTAATTAATATGACATCATATTATGGGCTTAGGTCAAATCTTATGTTATTATGGTTCCGATGATTCGCATCTTCTCATTGGTAGTAGGCCCTGTGGCAAAAGATACACAGTGCTTTATTACGTCGCGAATGAATATGAAAAGTATGCATGTCTACCTGCATTTTGCCAACTCCACTGGCTGTGTCGTAGTCCAACCCAAAGTGGATCGGGGGCAATCTTTCCTCGAAGACGAGAAATGTAGTCGAACGACGCCAAATCGCCACTGTTTGCGAGACATGAGTTTCTGGCGCTGAACCAGGGCAATTGTTTATCATACTTCACATAGCAGCGATCTCCAATGTAGAATGCTGTCTGTCCTGTGCCGTTTGTACAGACACCTGAACATAATATAATTTGTATTAATAGGCCTATTGCATTATTCTCAAATATATAGCGCCTTTCAAGAAAGACTCGTAGGAGGCGCTCTACGCTCTGAGTTATGTTGTGCGTACTCGAATTACGGAGATCGTGATATTTAGGATGAAGGTCACAGAGATCTACAATTCAGTTCGACATTACAAGTTTTATTGAATTTGCATAAGATATTGATGTCGTGGAGGTGAACTGATTTCAGTTACTGGGTTGTCGTCTGATAATATCCATTCACGCTATAGCCAGCCTGCATCATCACGGACGCTGCCGAAGGTTTTTCAAACTGGAGTGATAGGAACTCTAGTTCTTTGTCACCATTTGTGTGTCAAGGAAAGAACAGTTTTTATATCATGCTAAAATCTAAAAGATAACTTAGGCAACTGTACGTGGTAGACAGACATTTGTACTTCAAACGCTTCTGAAAGTTGTTTAATGGTTATTCATCAATTAGCAAATCAAAAACACAATACACAGACGATTAACGCTGATATCAAACACATGAACACTTTAACAGCTTCATCGTTTATAGCATAATGTAATGTCTGTTTACTTTATTTTATATATTTTATTTGATCATTTAATATATTTATAATACAAATATGATATCAAGCCACAAGATGCTAATCGCTCTAACAGATGAACGATTTGTTTAGAAAAATGTCGATACTTCATTTATTGATTTTGCTAGCACAATACTCGATATACTTGCTGTTCGTTTACCTTGCGGAGTTGGATAATAGCAGATGTAAGAGAATATGTTGGTTGGCAGTGCTGTGAATGCAGTTATCCTCGTTGATGTTACTGATACATAGGCGTAACTTCTGGCATATTCTCCTTGTGACTGTATCTCTAATGGTAAGAAAGCGATCACCGATGCAAATTATTTATGAAACTTTTTCACATAGATTAGTAATAAATTGATATTATAAATGATACTATAACCCGCCTATAGCGCAGAGTCTATTTTTCAAGTATTCGATAATTTAAATGCCGAGGTTGGTATATATTATAGGAAACCACAACTATGTTTGGCATATATGATATCCAATTTTATTTGGAATAACTGCATTGGTTACCCATACGAAAACGCATTGAGTTTAAGATCGTAATGCTTATGCGCAATTGCCTTGAAGGCTTTGCTCCCCATCTTATCTTAGACAGCCATGCATCTCGGTTTCTTCCAACCCTGGCTATAGATTTCTTCACTGTGATTTCCTTGTTGACCTGGTTGTCTCGCCACGACCCGAACTCCCGCAGCTCAGGATAGAAAATTTGCTATTGTTGTCCCATCATTCTGAAACAATCTGCCTTGTAACCTGCGACTTGAAGTCCTTGGACTTTCTTTGCCTAATCCCTGCAGCACTAGAAATCCATTATATTTTATCGTGGCTTGTTTTAGGTCCGGAATGCCCCCGTATTTGTTTCTCCTAAAGAGGGTAACCATGTATAAATTTGTGCTCTGTAGGCTATAGTTCCTAGGTCAACGTTGGAGAACTAAACAATATGGTGCAATACAAATAGCTACTTATAGCGCGTTTTAATAAAACAAGTCATTCACAAAAGCGCGTTTCGTTACATTCGTAGTCATAGTAGGCCTACAACGAGAAGAGATGAGTTTTAAATTTTGATTTAAATTGAGCAACATAATTATGTGCATTGACGAACTGAAGTTGGAAGGCTGTTCCATTCTTTGGGTACTGAGACCGAGAAGGCACGGTTACCAAACTTACAGTTTGTGCGAAGCACAGTAAAATCTCCTCGCGTGGACGATCGGAGTCCTCTAGCATTGGAGGCAAGATATGACGTAAAAGTTGTCCAGACGGAATAAATTTATAGGTGCCGACTGGACAAAATAGAAATTATCTTTCTTTCAAGTTGCACGTCACCATATAAGTTGATTTTAAAATGCTGTAATAGATCGCTAAATGTTAACTGTTATCCAATTACCTGTTTCGTAATATTTGCTTCCATCCAACCACATCCAGTTGACAGGATTGCTATTGAAAGCCTTCGCACCAATCCATATCCCTGCATTCCGTTCATCCTCAGTGGTGAAATTACGGACAGCTGCTTCGAAGCTTCTTTGATGTTCTGGCGTATCGACAATTGGCAGCGTTGAACTGAATTCTTTGCATCTACCTTGTGCGTCTGTCCAGTTTCTTGCAACATTAGGATCCGGTCTTATATAGCATACATCTCCCAAACAAAACTGATTCAGTGACGGCAACATTGATTGCGTATTCACTGCAGAGATGTACCCTAAAAGTCCATTAAACTTAAACGGATTATTGACTAATTATTAATTCTCATTTATATCATGAAGAAAGGACCCGCTATATTTCAAAGAATAGCGAACTATCTTCCGTTCATTTCCTTAGGCTCGAGTGCCTATTTGAAAACCAGTAAGCGCCTTAGAGATGAATGATAGTATTACGCCCATTGCATATCATAGACTAAAAAGAAGGAAAATTGTAACTGTGAAACACTCACCAAATATGATACAAGCTGGTAAAAGCATCTTAACGCAAAATGTGAAATTCACACTGATACGGAATGCCGTAATACACACAATAAAGGAAGTAGAAATGTAAATACTTTATAAATTACCCTATCTATTTAGATCCCACGAAGCCACAAGCCGATATTCGGCAGTTCATATATTGCTTGTGGCTATAAAGCATCTTGTCGTGTCACCTTGTCACCTTGTGCCGTCGATTCGTTGAATCCTATCGGCTGCCAAAGTCAGCCTTCTCACCAGAGGAAGGCAATGGCAAACCACCTCTGTACTTTTGCCAAGAAAACTGTCATGGAAAGCACGAACTTGTCGTGTACGCGTAGGCTTATGCGCGACCTATCACCCAGACGACTCGCTCTGATTCACACGAGCTGCAGATCAACATTGATATTCGGCAGTTCATATATTGCATGTATTCAGTAGATCAGCTTTAACAGTTAATAGGGTTCACGAAAAGGTGATGAATTAAGGGTGGCTTAAACATAAATTATGTGAAATTAATTAGCAATAATATTACTGATACAGAAACCATCTCAGAAGAGGCTCAAACCTGCACACTCTGCATTACAAGGCGATCGCTCAGTTTCAAACGAATGAATGAATGAATGAATGAATGAATGAGCGAACGAATGAATCTAAATTGTGACATTTGTGGCGCAAGACACCGGAACTGATATCGCGGCCAAATTCATTGATACTATTGACCGGAGAATTCGTAGCTCAAATTTTTAATATTATATTTTTGAAACAACAACGTCGAAATTATATACACATTGGACTGTACAGTGTACAACGCTGCCGGATATATAATAATTACACAGTTCCAGCTTTAAATGTTTAACAAGAAATTTAAAAATCAATATAGACAATCTAATCACTGGTAGTAGTGAAATTTGATCAACAATTTAAAAGCTATGTGACATCCTTTATCTCATAACCCTCGGGCTACCAGGGGGGGTGGTTACCACCCACCTACGTTTTTATGCATACATTTTTTTCATATGGAATATAATTTTTACATTTTAGGTAGCTGTAGCAGAATAACTGGGTCACATTTTGAGGTAAACATCATGGTGGTATCTCACGCCATTCAAAAGTTATACCCGATATACCCGAGGTACCAGGGGGTGGATACCACCCACTTAGTTTTTTGACTATAGAGTATTCATTTTTCTTTGTGGAAGAGAAACAAATATACCATACTGTAGAGGGAATGCAGGGCTACATTTGCTTCCTTACATATTTGTCTTTTGAACACTGGAAGTGATCAAAATAAATAATAATACGCGATATCTGGCTGAAAATGGCTGAATGCAGCATCACAACGTAAACCGATATAGCTGCGTGCCTTTATATTTCGCTACAACTATGGACTGGTTTATAGGCTATTGTTACAAATGAAGCATCATTATGTTTAAAATGTTCTTGGATACATAAATCAGTTTCAAAACACACATAATCTTATATTTGTTTATCCAAAAAGTAATAAATGTACGCAATAATATAAAATATCGCTAATTATCGATTCCTTTGTTAAAAATGATGTAATTTTGAGGTTCCTTCACATAATGTACAACTAAATATACCATTCTGTTCAGAAATGAATGCTGAATCTATTGCTGTATTACAATAATGATATGTGAAACCAAACGCGAAATCCAGGGGGGTGGTAACCATCCCCTTGGTAGCCAGTGTTATAAAAAAAACCTCGGTAGCCTGAGGGTTAAGTTCGCACAAACGTCATTAACATTAAGCGTCAGACATATGAATATGCGTTGCATATGACGACAGTTCGCTAAGGTTCACATCAGGTGAACTTCCTATCGTAGCATATACGTTATTTTCCAATCTATCTGCCATATTTAACTGCATGTACGTCGGAGGTGTTAGCGAACTTTGAGGAAGGCTGACACTTTGGTCTCTCCTAGTCTGCTCCTCAGCTTTCCTGAAATAATGATTTGAAATGCAATTCTTATGCACGAAATTATAGAATATAATGGAATTGTGTTATCTAATTAAACTTAAAGTACTTGTAGTTAAGTAAACAATAAAATATTATTGTCTCTATAAATTGCCGTAAACATATTTAAATGAACATTCAGATACAAAAGTTTCGATCTAAACTATTCCTGATGCTTTAGTTTGGGTAAACTATATATATTAAAAAATCAAAATCATGTAGGCTTTGCACTAAAGTGTGAACAGAAAAACCTTTGATTAGGCCTATGCATTGCCTAGCTTAGGCATGATCAGGAGCAACAATTAATATATAGTTAATTCGACTCGGAGCTAATTCAGTACAATATCCCTTTCCGACAAAATTCCGCTTATTCTTTGGTTTCTCTCCGGTTGGCAATAACTTTTTGCCCCGTATTATTTATGAGGTGGAACCGGTGTTGTAGGTGTAGGCCTACTAAAATAAACTACGGACCAGATGACTAAGAACATGATTGCAGTTGCGGAAGGTTTTACTGAAGGCAACAACATTCAATTGCCTCAGAACACCATAAACGAATCGTTGTCATTAACAGTTTTTACTCGATGCTCACTAAAATGACATAATCTTTGGATGCACATATATATAGGAAATTGAATATTGATATACCTGTTGTTTCTTCTACGACAAATAACGATAACGACGATGACTATAATGATGATTGCGATTACCGGCACTCCGATCCCAACAGCAATACCTGGGCAAGAATGCAGACAAAAATGCAGGCGAACGATATAGAAAGGACACAAATGAAACTGTCATAGGAGAATAATAATTATTCCTCACAATCAGACAAAAATTATGATGAAAGAAATGACAGAAAAATATTAAAATAATAACTGAGCGCGAAGTAAACAATTGAACCGTTATGAGACACATAATCTACTGCTTTCTAAACGGGTTTTATCGTTTAACTGTAGAGGCGTGCTTACGCCTAAAATTAATTATGTCACTCGTTGGTGTACCCCTATCTTACTTATTGCAATATGGTATGGGCATCTACTTATGACTCTAGACTACGGAGATTAATTCTATTGCAAAAACGTGCAGTTCGTATCATTGCGGGAGTTCCAAGGTGCGTTCATTCTGGACCACTATTTACTGACTTGAAGCTACTTAAACTAGAGCAGATTCGAAGATTACAGATTGGCCTATTTATGTACCGCTATGAACATGGTTTACTTCCAGCATGTTTTAAGGGACTTTTTCATCTAGGATCCGATGTTCATACTCACTACACCAGAAACTATAACTCTTATCGCCCCATAATTATACGCACACACTAATACTCGCTTATTCTCCATAAAATCTGTCGACCTAGAACATGCTTCCCTCTCACATACGTTGTGCCCTCCACCTACGGCACTTTAAAAAATGCTGCATGCCTACCCGATTAATGGAAATTAGCTATAACCTACCCTGCCGGATATTCTTTTTCACTGTTAGTTAAGGTTTTCGGTTTTTTATATTTTCATAGTGTTTTGAATCGAGTTAATCATTTACTGTGCAATATATACTATACTGTTTGCATTGCTGTACGGAACTTGATGCTGCACTGTTTATCAAGGATTTAGCTAATTCATATGTCTGAAATGTTGTTCTAGGTGTCCCTAGTTAGCGGGATCTTGATCCCTTTTGGGACTCCTCTTGCGGCCAATCCTGGTATTTTATGTTGAAATGTTATGTGTTTTGATTTGGCTTCAATAAAAGAGTTTTGATTTGATTTGATGATGCGGGTTAAAGGTGCGATTTTTAAATCGTAGCCTTTCTGCGACCTTTCAGATTTCGGTGTAGGCCTATAAAGTTTAGGGTTCAAGTGTAACTGGTCGAAAGACGAGTTCTACTGGCATCGTACCGAACTTATTTCACCAAATCTCTATCAGTAAAATTTTTATTTAGGCCTAGTTTTTAATTTAATATGCGAGAACGAGATATGAGACAAAACATGCTTGGACATTCATAATTTTAAAGGTTTTCGATTTTCTTCAGTGTTTCTATCTGTGATGTTTTGAATACCATGATAAGCACCAATTATCAACACCTTACGGTATACGCAAGAGGTGTTAAATAAATTTAAAGATACATAATTGCATGCATACACACCTATCGCCATTGCCAAGGCCTGCTTCGGTGCATCATTTGTACCATTTAGATAGGAAGGGTTGCTTGTGTCAACTGCATCTCTGCTTGAAGTCGCAGAGGTCAAAAATGATCTAGGCTTTGGTGAACTAGACATGGGTGAAGCCGTCGAATATGCAGCTAAGTTGGATTCCACGCCTGCGCACAACATCAATTTAAGAGAAAAAACGATTTCATGCATACATCTCTTCCAACGTCATGTTAGACAATTGAAAAACACGTAATAATAATAATGTAATCTAATATAAAATTATTGTAATAATATTACAATAACTATATTATAGTGACTTCTAATGCAATGTATTAGGGTCTGTAAAAATAACTTCAAATATAACGTATTATTGGCTAGGCCTAATATGAATGTAGCGTAATAATTTTTAATGCAACTTATGTATGTCATGCCATATCAATCAATGTATTTTCATCTAATTTTGGTCTAATTTATATAATATTGTCAATCTTATTAATTTTACTTGATCTATCGAAGTGATGCAAATTGAACTAATTTAGATCTGGATATGAAGTGTTAGCGATTTCAATTTCTTAGCCTCAGCGTATGTAGGCGGGTGACCAGTCCTCTCCCTTGTCGTCTCTTCTTCCCACCGACAGTGTACGGTCAGTGTACTCATTACAGCTGAGTTGCCTATGGGGGCAGGTGGAGCAGAAACTACTCATACCAAATTTTTGCCCTGGCGGAGATTTGAACCCCCGACCTCTGGATTGACCCTCTGGATAGCACCCTAACCACTTGTCGAGCACTCGCTGTATTATCGTTATATTTTGTCACTGTTATGTTAGCTTATCATTATGTTTATTCACACCTTTTTGACAGATAAAATTCATTGGCACGTAGCACAAATCATCATACTGTTCCCCACTTGTGAAGGACATGCAGTCTGCATTGTCATCGTTTGGATGATAATTTGCCCAGAATGAGAACGTCACATCGGTTGAGGTATCGGTCACTGCAAAATATACGAAGAAATTTTCGTAACAATTTACTGACTGCAGCTCTAAAGAAACCTTCAGGGTTTATCTCAAGATCTCTTGTGTAGCTTCCCTTTACTGCGTTTCAAATAGGAATGCCTGGGTGTATTTGATTTTTTGCACGGGTGTTTGGTTCAATATATAGGCCTACTTTCTGCCGTTGGTTTTTAGGATATGTCAATGACGAAATAGTTGGTCGTGACAATGAACAATAATAAAACACAGATATTGGACCAAGGTAGACTAGACTAAACTGTGACTAAAACTATATTTGCCTCTGAGTAGATATCTGAAGAGGCGTTATATAAATTATCAGATTGATTGAATGAAAGACTAGATTATGACGAAGCTTATCAGAAGGAAACAGGAATTAGAGTGGGCATGATATAGGAACAAGACTGCGAATAGGACTGGGACCAAGCGGGCAGAGACTAACTGGAATTAAAACTAAGACTACTATTAGGATTAAGAATAGGAATAATAATTGAAATGAAATAAGATTAAGACTACGAGTGGGACAACGAATACGACAAGGACTAAACGGACAGGACTAGATTAGTCTAGACTAGATTACATTAGGGGCCTGCATTATATCAGATGAGAAAATTAGTATATTTGATAATAAAGGCCTTTACCTGCGTTCTGCCAGTTCCACCAACTGCTACGTAGTCCAATCCAGTAATTGGTAACGCTCAGATACTGACTGATCAAATTAAAGTCTTGGAAAATTGCTAAATCTCCTCCATTTGACAGGCAATTGTTCCTTGCGCTGAACCAGGTTGTCATATCATTTGAAACGACATAGCAGAAGCCATTCGCCGTTAATAATGTCCTTTCACTCGCACAAGCAGATGCTAAACGGAAAAATTACCTCTACTGTATACGACCAATAGGCCTAGTTTTGAAGGCAATTCAAAAATATAAAAATTATTCATCATTGTTGGTTCGTCGCCAAGTATATTAAATGTGAAGTTAACAATTTAATGTGATACTCGCATTTTACAAACCTCTATAAACACGCCTAACATCAGAAGGTCAAAGGCAACATAATTATTTGTTTGCATGCTTCAAAAGAAACTCTTGAGGAGCGTGGTAGCAATGTCGTGGGATCACGCATACACTAACGCAGTAACCTATAGTCACTAATCACTATACAATATTTTCAATCTGCTAACTTACATGGGTATTCGTTTACCAAGCAGCAAAGGACGGAGGTCACCCATGAAAGTAATAACTCGGATTGAGTTTGCTCAACATCAACGAGCCTCCCAGTGCCATATCTATTGGACCACAAGACTATAAGAGCACCACGTGTCACGCCTCAGATTGGGGATTTGCTGGTCCTGTGCGCCCAATAATTTGAAATATAAATTAACAAAATGTCTTCATGCATATAGCACCAAATAATTCGTGTCACTGCATATGGCGTAAATTTTTCCTAAGCGATAATTTCAACTTTGTTACAATAAATTTGAACGAATTCCAATTTTCTAAACAAATTTGTGACGACTTAGGATCGTTGCAACTTACATGACGCTGGATACTGACACAAGTAGTTGAAGCTATAGATCGCACTCGTAGTATTCACATTGATTGCAGTCTCTGGTTTTGAAATAGTGACGAAACTGTGAATGAAATCTGAAACGCCTTGAATTGCTGAAACAAAAGTATCTGGATATTTTATTCATTCACTTAAAAATGATTTGTAGATTAAATTAATAGACTGTTGAATTATGGGGCTAGCTCGGATGTCTATCATGGTGTCTATAGGGTGTTGGAACCAGTATGCTCTCGGGTTGCTTCCTCTTTCATTGAAAACACAGTTTGTTCAGTCAAATATTATTCATTAAAACGCAACACTTCCACAGTGTTGTTCACAAAAGACTATCCACAAATGACTGACTGTCATCTACTGACTAACTTTCTTCGCAACTCCACGTTGTAATGGACTGGACATTTGGATAACCTCAGATTCACTAAAGTTTAATTGAACTTCGCAAAAGTCATTATAAAATAAAAGAATTACACTCGAAGTTAAGAATAAAACTTACCTGGTCCCGTGTAGTTTTCTCTATTTATCCACCTCCAGCCGTTTACACAGCCGTGAGTTGCAATCGCACCGACCCAGGTATCCGCGTTGTATAGTCCGAAATGTTTGAGTGCTTCGATAAACGCTAACCTCTGATTCGGAGTGTCAAGAATACACAGAGTTGAGTTTAACGATTTACAGAACGACTGGGCTTCTGACCAAGGCTTACGGCTTGAACCAGAATCCGGGTTTATGTACAGTACACCACTGGAATTGTAGTAGTCGACGGCTCCAGCAGTTCGCGCAAGTATTGTCAGAAGGAACAACAATACACCTGATCGTATCACGAAAATAGCAATCAGTAAGAAAAGATTATGAATGCGAAGAAGAAAAAGAAAAAGATGATGATGAAGCAGAGGAAGAGGAGGAGGAAGAGGAGGAGGAGGAAGAGAAGGAGGAGAAAGAAGAGGAGGAATAAGAGGAGGAGGAGGAAGGAGGAGGAAGATTGGCTGAGCTTTCTATATACACTGTACGGTTATTGTACTTGTTTAATAGCTCAGTGTGCTAGAGGGCGCAAGTGCAACAAGCATCTCAAACGTCTTTCGACCCTCGCAGGGACTCGAACCACCGACCTCTGTCAGGTTTCACAGTTCATCACTATACTATCCAGCACCTCCATTAAACGCATTCTCTAACTTCCGTTTTGACTAGAGATCTATTAGATGAGTTAAAGGAAAGTTTAACAACTGTGACGAATAAATAACATGTCATCTAACAATGCTATTCTCAAAAACGCTTAGTCATGTCGCAATGTAGCGTAGTGAGTTTCTTAAGTTGTATGCAGCCTTAAAAGAATAAGTGGTACCCAGCGTTGCAGATTTCTGGATCACAGAGCAATAAATACAGGTTTCAACAAAGCACCAGTGGCGTTTCATATAGTTCTGTATGAAACAGCGCCAATAACTCACTCTGTCTGTTTGGTATTGTGCGTATATGACTCTCTACCTTGCTTTTGTAATACTGTTTGCTTAACCGTCTGTCTATCTGTCCTTGTCTATCTATATACATGTATGTATGTATGTATGTATGTAGGCTATGTATGTATGTATGTATGTATGTATGTATGTATGTATGTATGTATGTATGTATGTATGTATGTATGTATGTATGTCCGTCAGTCCGTCCGTCCGTCCGTCCGTCTGTCCATCCATCCATCCATATATATCCGTCCGCCCGTCCATACATCCATCCATACATCCATCTACCCATTTGTCCATCCATCCAGTCATCCCTTCATCCTTCCATTCATCCTATAAACCATCCGTCCGTTCATACAACCATATCTTCATCCATTTATCCATCCATTCATCGATCTATTCATCCAGTCACCATTCATCCATCCGGCCATTTGTCCACCCATCCATCCATCCAACCGTACGTCCATTCGTCCATCTATCCATTCATCCCTTCATCCATCCGTGCATCATTTAAACCATCCGTCTACAACCATCTCTTCATCCATTAATTCCTCCATCACTTCATCTATCCGTTTGTAGCGAAATAGTTCTTACCAAATGTCTTTTTTAATTAACTACTTAATATAAGTTTTAGTATAAGCTAATCAATTAAAGTGGCGCTAGATAAATAGTAGTGGCGTTTTATAATATAGTATTAGTGAAACTAAAGGCTTTTAAAATTTGTAAAGTCAAATATCACGTGACGCGATTATGTTGCCTAGCGACGAAGGACGCTTAGCGAATTAGGAAAGAGAAGCAGACGGTTGAACCGAAAAATCAGTTGATTGTAAGAGTTGAAAAGATGGCGATGGCGAATTGAGTTGTAGTGGATGTTTTAGATGGTCTAGTTGGAAGCGATCGAAGTGAAGTGGAGTTAAAGTCGTTAGTTCCGAGAGGAAGGACAACGGACTTTAATACTTCGGGTGTTTGTGGACTGAAGGTGTAGCCACAGCATCAAAACACGGAAGTAAAGCGATATAAGAATCAGACGTTGGTGATCCTAAAAAAGTTTGCTTGAATTACCGTTTGGAAGTTAGTTGAAGCGAACGAAGGTCGTTTCAAGAGTTATACTATTCGAACTAAGAAATACGAGGGACTAATACCGCGACTCAATCTTCTAACGACTGGATTTGACGAATACGGTGTCACCTGTATCTTCGAAGACGAATGAGAAGAAACACGAATTCTATGCCATCGATTGATCTACGAGAAGGTTCAACGACGCTATCTAAATCTACGAACTTTCCTACGACGATTCCAGACATGAAACTGATGCGCATTCACAGAGGGAATTCAGATAAGCCTACATAATATCTACTTAGTATAGCATAAAACGCCACTCTAGGTAGGTAGGTTTTATTTGCTTTGTAACACATGAATTGACTTGAATTTTAATACAATTGAAACTATTTCTATTGATGTCTCTAGTGTCATGCTTTCGACGACACTTAATGTAAGGTAAAGTCTACTCTGCCAAAGGCCAAGCAGCAAAAACGATTCTATTTTAAATAATAGCACTACACCGTTCGTCTATTCGTTCATTCATCCACATGTCGAAGATTGTCGGATCGTAAAGTTAAGTCTCGCTCCTTAACAGAGCTCATCTTACTTCATTGACTGGAATAATTTATATTAATTTTATTACGACGACACATCGCAAACAATTTACGAGAAGCCATAGACAATGCCAGTTACTAGAAAAAAAATCAATAGCGGAAGTAGGCTTACCGTCTACAATTCTCATTCGAGTTGCGTAAAACATGATAATGAATTTTTATTACGGAATTCCAACGAAGACGATATATAGCAGACAATTAGAATGAGACCTTCAGTGTAATGAAATCTGTAAAAATGCCAACCACTGCGAGCATCTAACACCAATAGCACGTCGGTCTATAGAATTATATTGCTAGCCTGTAGGCCTACTAGGCTTTGACTGCTTTAGCGTTGACGCGCCGTAGTGTGGTTATGATACGGAATTAAGAGCCCTAGCAGAGAGGTTCGTTTTGGCGAATAAGGATGTCGTTGTTGGGAAAGTAGGGTAGAAAGGCCCACAGCTTACGGCGTTTATTATTGAAAAACCATGTGTGCAATGGATCCACTCAAGTATGCAACAGCGACAATGTAATACTTGGTTATGTCTCATAGGGGAAAGACCGTTTCGCCTGCGTAGACGCGTGAATATGGGTAGATTTTTGTGTGCTAAGCTTTGGTATATTTTCACATCATATTCGAGTTTGATTATGTTATTGTCTTTGATGCCTCTCGTTTAATTGCACAAAACAATGAGAAAATAGGATGCTATATTTCCAAGAGTGTTTATTGGTCAACTATGACAAATAAAGAATTAAAGATCAACAAACTTTATTTATTAAGACATCTGACCTGCAACAGCATCGTTACCATCAGCACTGATCATTCATTCATTTAAGATATTTATATAGCGCCCCTTCAAGATTTCTACTCAGAGGCGCTCCCGAATACAGCGCGGACACTGAATCAGAGTTTCACGCCGAAGCGCATGAGCAATTGCGAGTGAAGGACTTGCCCAGGGTCCCTACGCGGCGGCTTGAGGTGGATTCGAACCCGCAACCCTCCGGCTGCAAGGCACCAAGTATACCCCCTTGAGGTGGATTCGAACCCACAACCCTCCGGCTGCAAGGCACCAAATATACCCCTTGAGGTGGATTCGAACCCGCAACCCTCCGGCTGCAAGGCACCAAATATATGGATTCGAACCCGCAACCTTCCGGCTGCAAGGCACCGAACATACCACCGCGCCATACGATCATGTGAAATTGTTGCAATTATTTTGTGATTACAGTTACAGAACAGTAAGAGTGTGAGAGTACTACTAGGTAATACATGGTTTGAGTAAAAACAACACAAAAGCAGCTAGAGTAGATCGTGTGAAGTATATCTTCAATGCAATAAAAAAACAGTTCGATAGAATTAAAGTGACTAATTAGACACAAGCATAATAGACCTACTTAAATTGAACTGAAAATGATCCAAAACGCATAACAAAATACGGGATCCTTGCGTATGTCAACAGAAATACTGAGTTGAAAAATCGTAGGCCTAAATCTCTTACTTTGAATGCATAACTGATAAGCACAAATTCATTCTTGCGTATCACCATAGATTGAGTAGCTCCACATTTCAATTTTTCTTTTTTGTTCAACAACTATTGTTGGTGAACGTCAATAAACTAAAACATTTAAGGTAATTATTGATCGAGACTTCTTTCTTTGTAGACTCGAAGATCGCGAGAATGTTTTTTTGACAAACTTGACACTAAGCGTTTTGTCTCCAAAAATGATTCATTGACTTCAGATGAAGCGCTTAAAATGTTCTCTGACATAAATATATCTGAAATAATCGCGACAATCAATTCGTGCTAGAATCTTTACTGGACATTCCTTGGCCTTTCTGAAGTATAGATAACAACATAATTTTGCAAATTGTAAATTTTGGACTTTTTTTACAGTCTTGAACCGGACACAGAATGTGTTTTTTCATGATGAATCAGACCTGAAGCCCACGAGAATGGTTTCTGACATATATGACAAAGATATGTTTTCTCTCCAGTATGTCTTCTCATGTGCATCCTTAGATTACTTTTATGATTAGTTTTAAACTCACATGATTGGCAGTGGTGTGGCTTCTCACCGGTATGAATTCTTGCATGTGTTTTCAGAGTGGAAGATTGGATAAAACGCTTTTGACATACATGGCATTGGTTTGGTTTTTCTCCAGTATGGATGCGAACATGATCTCGCAAATTAGTAGATTGGAAAAAACTTTGTTTACATACCTGGCATTGGTGGTGCAATAACCAGGTAAGTGCAATTTCATAGTTTTCGGCAAAATGAGTTTGAATGTTTTTCGATCTTCATAAGCTTGCCGTTTAGTGCAGGAACTAGGTAATGAGAAAATTTCAAAAGTTTGAAGTGCAACTTTGTGCAATTAATCAGAAACTCAATTTCCCACGTCCTGCTGTCACTAATTAATTAATTATATGCATCTTAAGAACAAACCTGGTTATTGCACGGAAACTTCCGTGTGGTGCTGTAGACTTATTTTGATGCAAGAATGAAATATGTGAACAAACCTGGTTATTGCACGGAAACTTCCGTGTGGTGCTGTAGACTTATTTTGATGGAAGAATGAAATATGTGAACAAACCTGGTTATTGCACGGAAACTTCCGTGTGGTGCTGGAGACTTATTTTAATGCAAGATTGCAATATATGTGAACAAACCTTGTTATTGCATGGAAATGATAAACAAGGAAGAACTGTGAGCCTAATGTACAAGAACAAGGTAACTGTACAAACACATTTTTTTGCCACAAAATCTTCACAACGTGAACAAATTTAAATGCTGAAATAAGATGTAGTAATGGAGGCAATGAATGTATGTAAGAAAATACAAAAGACACACAACACCTGCGAAATCGGATTAGTCAATGTTATTTTCCACGTGTCACAGATTTAGCCTTGGCCACAACTGATGAAAGCGACTGGTGAATATCATTCTGTAGAAATGCTGTGAGACTGCCTGAAAGTCATTGCTCTGACACCATTCTTTATATAATCCATACATTTTGTAAATGCTTAGTGTGAAGAAACACATGAATTGAACTTACCTAACATCCAGGACAATGTAACTGGCGTTTATAGGGCTGGTGATGGCTCTTACATAATCTCATCAGAATGTGTATCAGCACTTAAAAGTGACAACATGCTGCAGATAGAGTTTGAGGAGAGTGGAAATGTTGTTTGTTCGTTTGTAGACAAGAGAAACTTAGAAAGTGATGTGCCCAACTGGAGCAACCACCAGAAAGTGATGATGATGCAATAACTGCAGCATTAGCTAATGAGCACAAGAAAAGCCGGAAGAGAACACGAAATGAAGACACATGGAAGAGAAACCAGGTTACGAAGGCTAGACAAAGTGTCCATGCATATATTGGTGCAGGTGGTAAACTGGTGTCTGCTAAGCAGCCTTTGCTGACTGGAATCCTGTGCACAGGAAAATGTCATAGACAGTGTAGCATGAAACTGAATGAAAGTCAGCGACAAACTGTTTTAACGGTTTTTATAACCTTTCTTGGATGTCAGTTAAGTTCCCTTCATGTGTTTCTTCAGTTAAGTTCCCTTCATGTGTTTCTTCAGTTAAGTTCACTTCATGTGTTTCTTCAGTTAAGTTCACTTCATGTGTTTCTTCAGTTAAGTTCACTTCATGTGTTTCTTCAGTTAAGTTCACTTCCTGTGAACCTTCAGCCAATGGTTGCTCATGAGCTTGGATGTCAGTTAAGTTCTCTTCATGTGTTTCTTCAGTTAAGTTCACTTCATGTGTTTCTTCAGTTAAGTTCCCTTCATGTGTTTCTTCAGTTAAGTTCACTTCATGTGTTTCTTCAGTTAAGTTCACTTCCTGTGAACCTTCAGCCAATGGTTGCTCATGAGCTTGGATGTCAGTTAAGTTCACTTCATGTGTTTCTTCAGTTAAGTTCACTTCATGTGTTTCTTCAGTTAAGTTCACTTCATGTGTTTCTTCAGTTAAGTTCACTTCATGTGTTTCTTCAGTTAAGTTCACTTCATGTGTTTCTTCAGTTAAGTTCACTTCCTGTGAACCTTCAGCCAATGGTTGCTCATGAGCTTTCTGTCAGTTAAGTTCATAAGTTTCTTCACATGTCAGTTAAGTTCACTTCATGTGTTTCTTCAGTTAAGTTCACTTCATGTGTTTCTTCAGTTAAGTTCACTTCATGTGTTTCTTCAGTTAAGTTCACTTCATGTGTTTCTTCAGTTAAGTTCACTTCATGTGTTTCTTCAGTTAAGTTCACTTCATGTGTTTCTTCAGTTAAGTTCCCTTCATGTGTTTCTTCAGTTAAGTTCACTTCATGTGTTTCTTCAGTTAAG
Source organism: Aporrectodea caliginosa (assembly GCA_020284085.1). Classification (NCBI taxonomy): domain Eukaryota; kingdom Metazoa; phylum Annelida; class Clitellata; order Crassiclitellata; family Lumbricidae; genus Aporrectodea; species Aporrectodea caliginosa. Next base: position 125,323 of record JACEVL010000696.1, read on the forward strand.
TTCACTTCCTGTGAACCTTCAGCCAATGGTTGCTCATGAGCTTGGATGTCAGTTAAGTTCTCTTCATGTGTTTCTTCAGTTAAGTTCACTTCATGTGTTTCTTCAGTTAAGTTCACTTCATGTGTGTTAAGTTCACTTCCTGTGAACCTTCAGCCAATGGTTGCTCATGAGCTTGGATGTCAGTTAAGTTCACTTCATGTGTTTCTTCAGTTAAGTTCACTTCATGTGTTTCTTCAGTTAAGTTCACTTCATGTGTTTCTTCAGTTAAGTTCACTTCATGTGTTTCTTCAGTTAAGTTCACTTCCTGTGAACCTTCAGCCAATGGTTGCTCATGAGCTTGGATGTCAGTTAAGTTCTCTTCATGTGTTTCTTCAGTTAAGTTCACTTCATGTGTTTCTTCAGTTAAGTTCACTTCATGTGTTTCTTCAGTTAAGTTCACTTCATGTGTTTCTTCAGTTAAGTTCACTTCATGTGTTTCTTCAGTTAAGTTCACTTCATGTGTTTCTTCAGTTAAGTTCCCTTCATGTGTTTCTTCAGTTAAGTTCACTTCATGTGTTTCTTCAGTTAAGTTCACTTCCTGTGAACCTTCAGCCAATGGTTGCTCATGAGCTTGGATGTCAGTTAAGTTCTCTTCACATGTTTCTTCAGTTAAGTTCCCTTCATGTGTTTCTTCAGTTAAGTTCACTTCATGTGTTTCTTCAGTTAAGTTCACTTCATGTGTTTCTTCAGTTAAGTTCACTTCATGTGTTTCTTCAGTTAAGTTCACTTCCTGTGAACCTTCAGCCAATGGTTGCTCATGAGCTTGGATGTCAGTTAAGTTCTCTTCACATGTCAGTTAAGTTCACTTCATGTGTTTCTTAAGTTAAGTTCACTTCATGTGTTTCTTCAGTTAAGTTCACTTCATGTGTTTCTTCAGTTAAGTTCACTTCATGTGTTTCTTCAGTTAAGTTCACTTCATGTGTTTCTTCAGTTAAGTTCACTTCAGCCAATGCTTCCTCACCTACTGCCTGTCTTTTGATGCGTTTTTCTCTTGTCACCCGGTTTCGTAGTCACAGAACTTCCTGGGTCTATAATGCTTCCTGGATCGCACAGCTGCATAACACAACATTAATATTTTAAAATATTTATAACTGGATTATGTAAGCATCCATTTCAGCGAATTTTAGTCTTGTTTTTTATTCAGAGAAAAAGTAATAGAGTATTTTATTATTATGAATGGTCTACTCCATTTCATGGTATCTTATTGCATACATGACAAAGTTATTGTAAGCTGGGCTGATGGAACTAATGCTGGATGAAATTAGAAATTAGAGTTATTAAAATAATAATAATTTACTTCAATAACAGCTGGATTGGTAAAACTATTTCTTTGATTAAATGGAAGATGGATAGATGAAATAAATTTTTGGCGTAAATGGAAACAATGACCTGTTTTATGCTTGATAAAATTTATTTCATCTATCCATCTTCCATTTAATCAAAGAAATAGAAAATAGAAAACCCGCTCCACTTTTGCTGTCATAACTAATATAACATTTCATTATAGCCTACGCAACAAAACATGACAATGAAGAATGAAAATTAGGCATACCAGCTCCGGAGTTACAATCTTCGGATGATAGATTATTTTTGTGTTGGGGTAAAATGACGAGACATCTAAGTAAGACACTTTAAATGACTTTATTAACAAAACATCGACAGCTACGAAATCACTATATCATCGCTCAAAGACACTATATCTCGCATACCCGAATCGTCTGCGCAGAACGCCAGATTCGTCTCCAGGTAGTGGCTAAATCGTCGCCCCATAACGTTACTTACTTCGCTATTGCATTCGAGAAAGTATTTAACTGGTTTATGTTTGCGTGCAAGAATCAGGTTTGTTCACTTATAGTATCTACTGCATACAACCGAGAGGTTTGGCTGTAGCTACGATCTTCTGTGCAATAATCGGGTTTCTTCACTTACCTGACTAATGCGCGAAATCGTGGCACACGAGCATATAATTCTCAAATCAGGTATGTAGACTTGCCTCATTATTCTCATATTTACTCGCTCAATTTTAAAGATACCGAGCTGAAATTTACAGGATAAATGCGCCTATGTGTACTGAGCATTTTAAGCCAACTTTCCCGATTTTCAGGTAAGTCGACTTACCTGGTTATTGCACCAATGCCTTCAATTGTACTCTTGGTTTCGTGTCCGTTGAGGCCAACCAAACTGTTGTTTCGTGTGTTCGACGTGCTTCTGACTACGAAGACGTTTCTGGAACTTCTTGTCGAGGACAAGGTTGTGTGTTGCTACTAACTAATGTACTTTTATAATATACATTTTATTTAACCTAGAACGAGTTCTTTCATTCTTAGTAGTAGCACCTTACAACATACAGTACCCTATAACCAAAGAAAACATTGCTTTTCGGCTTTGGGGACACTGTTCACCTTTCACAAAAGCATGGAGCCAGCTCAACATTTAACGATGGCATCGTCTCCTTACGGAGCAAGGTTTATTAAACGCCACAGTGACCCAGCACAGTATACGTAGGTCGAACGCGAAATGCACAAGGCTTCAGCAATCTTTAGGGCGTTACACGCACTTGTTGGCTGGATTCCAACAGTTTAATGACATCTGAAGGGATGAAAACAGTCCCCAGATTCAGACTTGGTGCAAGAAAAAAAACAATAATCACATTAGGGTCTACGCCTTTGATCAAAAGTCTGCAGCACTGACTACCAAAGCGTAAGGAGATCGTTTATAAGTTGCCTACGCTGCTTAACAATTTTCTACTTTATTGGCTAAGACATTTCAACCTTAACATCAGCACTGATTATGTGAAATTGTTATAATTACTTAGTGATTGTAGTTGCGGAACAGAAATAGCGTGCGAGTACTATATGTGAAACTTGGATTGATTGAAAACAAGATGAAATCAGCTGCAACAGATCATGCGAAGTTGGTCTATACAAACGATTAGTATGTATGTATGTATGTATGAGCACTTGTTATAGCGCCCCTTCAAGATTTCTACTCGGAGGCGCTCCCGACTACAGCGCGGACACTGAATCGGAGTTTCACGCCGAAGCGCATGAGCAATTGCGAGTGAAGGACTTGCCCAGGGTCCCTACGCGACGGCTTGAGGTGGATTCGAACCCGCAACCCTCCGGCTGCAAGGCACCGAACATACCCCTACACCACCGCGCCCCACTAGTGCAATAATAAAAACAGTTCGATAGAGTGAAATGCCTAATTAGACACAAACATAACAGATCTATCTAAATTGAACTAAAATGCTAGAAAAAAGCTCAAAACAAATGCAGGACCCCTGCATAATTGTGTCCAGTCCTACAGAAATAGTCAGTTGAACTGCAGTAAAGCTCTCAGTTTGAATGCATAACTGATATGCACGAAAACGTTCGTGCGTATATCATAAAGTCAATTCAGTAGCTCCACCCCTCTCTTCTACTGTGTTCACCCGTGTTACTGGTGAACGTCAATAACGTCAAATATTTCAGGTAATTTTGATTGAGACAGTAGTTTCTTCGTAGATATGCAGATCGTGAACATGTTTTTACAAATCTGACAGAGAATGCTTTCTCTCTATTTGGTGTATTTCAGACAAATTGCGTAAAATGTTTCCTGCATGACATACCTGAAATAATCGCGCGAGAATGTTCTCTGGTATAAATCTAATTTTTATGGCTTTTCTGAGTATAGATTCCAACATAATTTTGCGGACTGTAAATTTTGGAAATTTTTTACAGACTTGAGCCGGACACAGAATGTGTTTTTTCGTGATGAATCAGACCTGAAGCCCACGAGAACGTTTTCTGACATATCTGACAAAGGTATGGTTTCTCTCCAGTATGTCTTCTCATGTGCATCCTTAGATTACTTTTATGATTAGTTTTAAACTCACATAATTGGCAGTGGTATGGCTTCTCTCCGGTATGAATTCTTGCATGTTGTTTCAGAGTGGAAGATTGGATAAAACGCTTTCGACATACATGGCATTGGTATGGTTTTTCTCCAGTATGGATTCGAACATGATCTCGCAAATTAGAAGGTTGGAAGTAACTTTGTTTACATACCTGGCATTGGTATGGTCTCTCTCCAGTGTGGATTCTAACATGAGTTTTCAGTTTTGAAGATGTGGAAAATGTTTTTTTACAAACAATACACAGAAAATGTTTCTCTTCAGAGTGGGTTTTTTCATGACTCTTCATACCTGAAATGTCTGAGAATATCTTCTGACATACCCGGCAAGGGTATGGTTTCTCTCCAGTATGTGTTCTCATATGACACTTTAGATAACCGTTATACTTAGTTTTAAACTCACATAACTGGCATTGGTACGGTTTCACTCCGGTATGAATTCTTGCATGATCTGTTAGACTGGAACTGTGGGTAAATCGCTTTTGACACATTTGGCATTGGAAAGGCATCTCTCCAGTATGGATTCTTGCATGACGTCTTATATGGGAACGATCAGAAAAACATTTTTGACACATTTGGCATTGGTAAGGCATCTCTCTAGAATGGATTCTAGCATGAGAAGTTAGATGTGAAGTTTGAGAAAACCGCCTTTGACATACCTGGCATTGATAAGGCCTCTTTCCAGTATGGATTCTTATATGGCTCTGTAGACTGCAAGAATGAGAAAATGTTTTGTTACATACCTCACACTGAAATGGCTTCTCTCCAGTATGGGTCCTAGTGTGTGTTTTCAGATTATAAGAGTTTGCGAATGTTTTCTCACATACCAGGCAAATGTGTGCCTTTTCTGCAGTATGGATTCTCAAGGGGTTGTGTAGGTTACATTTGTGCTTAAATATCTGTTGGCAAAACTCGCATTCGTGTGTTTTTGGTTTGGATTGACTTTTCTTGTTTTCCTTCGTATGACTAGGCCTATCAAGCGAAAATGATTTCTGACATAGCTGAGAACTCTCTGTCTTTGCTTGCGTTGCATTTCCGGTGGAGTCTCCTAAAGAATGCTGGAAAGAAATGTTTTTCGACATCAGTGATATTATGTATTGTCTGAGTTTGTGCTTAAGATTTGATTTTTGTACAAAGCCAGAGTTGAAACTCTTATCCTTTTGCAAGTCTGTGTTGATGGGAATTATTGTCCAACTCGCCAGTTGTTTGTCTTTTCGGTCTGAAGTTCAGTGAGAATTCAGTGGCAATCTAAAACAGTAAATTTATTATTTTTCTTACATTTATTTCTTCATATTGTTAACCAAAGAAAAAAATCCTCGAAGTCGCAATATACAATACACACCTGGGGAAGAGAATAAGAATTATATAGCCTATTACACGTTATCAATTTGCAAAGACGATTGCAATGGACACAATGAACACGATTTCACAGTCCGTATTCCATTATCTGGTATTGTCCGGCACACTGCATTCAAAGCAGAGATGGTTAACTAATTGATTAGATGCTAATCAATTAGCCAATCGATTAGACAAACAGCTAATTCTAATTCTAATCAATTAGCTGTCAACTGATGCTAATTCTAATTTAATTGATTAGCAATTTACAGCTAATTCTAATCGAAAATCGATTAGCTGATCGATTAGATGTTTGAATATTAAGCTGAGAACGCATTCATTAAGAATGAGTTTATTAATATTGAGTTTGAAGAATATACTTAATTACTTATTTATCTGAGGGCTGTTTCAAACTTCCAATTATCTATTCATGACTAAGTGTCCATTCTGCTCATGTAGCACTGAACGATTTGCTCGTCTTTATGTTCTTCATCTAAAGCATCAGTGTTCTGCAACCTCAGCTGCCATGGAACGCATATTTAGTTCTGTTGGCCTAATTGTAAACGCTAGGCACAAGTAGGCTAAGTGATCCTCTAATTCAAGACATGGTAATTGCAAATTGCAATACTGAACTTATGCAGCTGCAATGTCAATAACTGCATCATGTATTGACCGATGAGGTGTTGCTTGCTGGTTTGTGGACTGTTCTCACATGTAGCAGTTGTGCAGCTTTAGGTGTTGCAATAGGCTACAGCTTTAGGTATTGTAATAGGCTACAGCAAACTTGCTGTAGTAACTTGCTGTGCTTTGATTAAAATTTGACAAATTCATGAAGGAAATATATACACTGTATCAAACTATCGATATCTAATTCTAATTGCTAATCGATTAGCTGCTGATAATTCTAATTCTAATCGATTAGCTAGAAGATTTTACTAATTCTAATTCCAATCGATTAGCAAATTTTGATAGCTAATTCTAATGGATTAGCAATTCTAGCTAATCGTACCCATCTCTGATTTAAAGGAATGTGCATGTATTTTAAATCGTAAGAATCATAGTTGGCTGATTCTACAATAGCACTGTGTAGGATTTTATTACTTTTCGCTTCACAACCAGTCGAAAACCAAATAGAAGCTTCTGAATAATCGACAAGTCTAAAAAGTTGGTGGAGTATTAACATCTGGAAACATAATACCATAAATGGAGTTTGTTTAACAAACAGTTGTAGAAGAATTATCTCTACTGTCAAGCAACAGATTTATAAAAGATTTAAGTGTAATTTTGCATAAGCCTGGTACATGTAGGGAAAGTAGCCTGGTACATGTAGGGAAAGTACATAACGACAACTGTGTTGCAAGTTGAAGTCATTGAGCACCATCTTCCAGAAGGAGTAGGAAGCTGAAATTTTCTCTGAATAATACAAATGACAAGTATAATTTATATATATGTATGTATTGTATGTATGTATGTATGCATGTATGTATGCGCATTTGTTATAGCGCCCCTTCAAGATTTCTACTCAGAGGCGCTCCCGAATACAGCGCGGACACTGAATCGGAGTTTCCCGCCGAAGCGCATGAGCAATTGCAAGGTACGCGGCGGCTTGAGGTGGATTCGAACCCGCAACCATCCGGTTGCAAGGCACCGAACAAATCCCTACACCACCGCGCCCCACAAGTGTAAAAGATGTAGAGGGTGTCTTGGTTTCCGGATTGACTTTTATTTTTTTACCACCCTAACGCACAGTTTAGGCTACATAAACATTATAGGCCTACACTATCTGTTACAAGAACAGATTTCGAAAGTTTAAACGATTGCAGCCAAAGCGGAAGAATAACCTAGAGAACAATTTAAGTCTTATTGCTTAAGCATTCTATACGTAGAATTGCAGAACCCCGCGAGAAGTCAGTGTCAAATAGAAAAACAACACGAAATGAATACTTCAGCATACATTCCCGATTAAAAGTAATTTTTAGCGATATCTTAAGGATGTAAAGTGCATTAAAATTATTAAGAGAAGAAATTTAGGAAATTTACCCTTAGGCCCCTATACATTGTAGCATGAATCTTGACGAACAAAACCAACGACGTATTTGCAAACAATATTAATTGCGGTCCGCTAGATTTCAGGCTTTACACTGATAACTATAAGATAATTATACGATTATAAGGAAAAAATTCTGAAAACTGATTGATAGTTGCACGATTAACATCTAGTATGAATTTTTAAACAGTAGATTTGTAACCTTATCTAGTGGAGACGGTCGTTGATATTAGTGACGTAATCATTCTTGGTGCTTGGTCAATGGTCAGGGCTAGGGTTAGTGTCGTCATTAGAAGACAGATAGAAAGGCTACGACAATGCTATTATAATAAAGGCTATGACATAATGTGTCTTATGAAAAAGTTACCTCTAGAAATATATAGTCCGCGTTCATTTTGGGTCATAGCCTGCGTTTATTTCGGGTCAACCAATGGGAACATGCGTAAATATGCTGCGTGCGGCCAATGCGAACATGCGTAAAGATGCTGCGTATAAGACGAATCGTTGCGGTATATCGGAAAAGTTGAGCCCCCGATTCTATAAGCTTGCCAAAATATTAAGAGAAGAAATTTAGGAAGATTACCCTTACGTACCCTGCATCTTGACGAACAAAACCAACGACGTAGCCTTTGCAAACAATATTAATGCAAAACACAATATTAATTGCGGTCCGCTAGATTTCAGGCTTTATAATTCAATTCAATTCAATTCAATTCAATTTATTTTCCTGTAACCGACAACATATTTACAATTATGGCAGTTATCATTCAACAACGTTCCGGTTACCAAGTGGAGGACCCTGATTGAAGGGATGGATTATCCCGCTAAATAGGGCCACCCAGGTAGGCCTAATGAAATAAAAAGTCTCAATAACACATGACAGCAAGCTTGCTTTCGGAGACAGGAATTAAACAAAAATTAGAATGACTTAACTAATAGAACTTAACTAAACACCCATAACAGCAAATAGCATTCATTCAAATGTCTAGATGAATCAGATATTGGCGTAATTTATTCTTAAATATTTGTAAAGCAGTCAATTATCGGATCCATAGGGGAATATTGTTCCATATCTTAGCCCCAGCGAATCTAATGGAAAACAGTCGAGTATTTGTGTGGGCAAAGGGCTGTCGATACAACTCGGTGCTTCTAGTGGGATAGGAATGTAGGCTATTTCAGAGGTAAGGAGAAAAAGGTTTTGGTATATAGCTGGTAGGCTAATAGATTGTGCTCATACCGATACATGAATTCGCCTACTTGCGCTATCCTAATCTGTTCAACAGTTAGGATTTTCAATTAAAGAAACGACTTGCTGGTGTGACATCCGTAGGGAGTGCCAGCAATGAATCGGACAGCTCGCTTTTGGAGGATGGTCAGCCTTTGCAGGTTTGACTTGTACGTAGAGGCCCAGATTAAGTTACAATAACCAAGGTAGGGATATATCAGCGAGTAATAAAGCGTTAATCGAACTTTGGGTGGCAGAAGATAAGAGGCACGATTTAGGATCCCCATGTTCTTTGCTATTTTGGAGGAGATTGTCTACGACAGATGCTGGTCCAGTATTACTCCTAGAAACTTGGATGACGTCACCTGAGTAATTGGGTTACCATCGATGCATAGTGTTTTTGAGTCAGAGGGACAATTTTTTTTATGAGACCTAAATAATACATAATAATTGGTCTTATCAAGATTGAGAGATAATTTATTGGCACGAAACCAGTTGGCAATCAGAGCAAGCTCAGCATTCACTTTTTGATATGTGATAACTTGATTTGATAATGATAAATATAAGGGAAAAAATTCTGAAAACTGATTGATAGTTGCAAGATTAACATCTATAAATTTTTAAACAGTAGATTTGTAACCTTATCTAGTGTAGACAGTCGCTGATATTAGTGACGTATTCATTCTTTGTGCTTAACATGCCAACAAGGAGTTTATATTAAATTACAAGAGTGTCAAATTCACTTCTGACGCAGTCTTATAGTACTGTTCGAATTCAGAAGTTTGATTTTGCATTCAACAAAACTGACGATTTTATATTCAATTTTGCGAGTTACTAACACGGCAAAAGTTTCAGGTAGGAAACAATTTTTTATGTCCAACGAATTATTTGCACTGCATTCTTTCAAATCGTTTATTAATTTTCATAAAGAAGCAGCAGCTTTTCGCTCAGGTTATCCAATAACAGGTTATGTTATGCACACACAGTCATGCCTGCAAAACTAAGGAGTCTGTCTATCGGCGCAGGTGAAGGAGGGGAACATTATATTGTATAAATGATTTCCTCAATTTTGAGTAGCTGCGAAACAGCATAAAGTTCTTACTTCTTACAAGAGTGACAGTAACAATCCTTATCGTTTACAATCCTTATCGTTTACATTTGTTCCCAGATTTCTAATTCATTTTTTCATGTTGAAAACTTGTCGACACTGTGTAGGCTACGTTGCACCGCTTAAACCTTAACTCTGCCAACATTTCTGAGGACATTAGACAGGCTAGGACTCATATGATATAACGCCGGTGAATAAGCTGGTCTCCATGACGCGGTTTTTGAATGGTGCTGAGAAATTTCAGTGATTCACATTATACATATTTATACATTATAATGTTTACACCATCGAAGACATTGTAAGGGTAAGATGCGAAATCAGTCACGCATCGATTCTTAAGTCCCTCTAACAGTTAGAAAACTTCGATTGAATTCATCGAATTCTTCCTTCGTCCTCTGTAATCCAGCGATTGATTTTAGTTATTCCGGCATTCAAACTCCTTCATCCACCGTGCATAGCAGCCCATCCTTCATACGAGCCCTTCTCTCCAGATAAGGTCTTAGAAACATATGACACCTGTGAGAGTGAGATTTTATTATGGAGTCTTACGTTGAGATCGAAAGGACACAAGAGTGACAGTAACAATCTGATAGCAACATATAAATGGCAAATGCGTCCAACAGGCTTCTTCTAGACAATCGAGAGACCGGGAATCGTTCCTGGCAAGACCCTGGCATGCTCGCAGTGCGCGATGTTTCCAACCAGCAGGAATCTTTTGTCTGAATCGTCTCCGACAGTGGGTTGTGCATCCTTCGACGGTCTAGCTCCGCGCTACAACATGCGCTGTGTAGGGAATGCTCGGCATCCTCCTGAGGCGCCACCGCTGGCAGGCATCGAACTTCATCTCCACCTTTGCTCAAAAGTCTGCAGCATGTAGGCCTACTGCCAATGCGTAAGGAGATCGTTTCAAAGTTGGTTACGCTGGTTAATAATTTTACAGTTATACACGGACTTTCCCGCTATTATACCTGACAGATTATTGTGTGCCGAGTTCATAGGTTGCAAGTCTCAACTGCGATCTGCCGCTCATTACAATCTAGGATGGCAGAAGAGACATGGGGTTTAGAGTAAGGACATTCGCCGCATCTGACCCAACATGCTGATTGAATAGTTCAAATAAAAGGAAATGAATGCTTTTCTGCCTGGTGTGCTTCGAGAATCGAGATCCTGAGATAAGGCTCGTGCGTTTAAAAAGGATGTTGAAGACTCATTTGTTTATGTCATCTTTTTAGCAGCTGTTGAAGCGCATTTGCAATAATGCTTATTTTCATGATCTTGCGCTTCACAATTCGACTTATAATTACAATAATGGAAAGCCGTTAAAATCAACAGTAAATAAATTTTACAGCGCACTTAAAGTAGCCTACTATTTGTAGACTCGTTTACTCTATACATTCTATACCTGAAGAATAAGGGAATGGAGTTTTACTGGTAATACCATCAGAGAACAATAGTTTTGTTTAAGATCATTGACAGTTGACGGCTTTTTAAAAACTATTTAGTCGGGCGCAAACTAATGTAGAAAAAACTGAAACACAAAACCTGTAAATTCATACAAGAGATGATCTATATATCGGTCTATTCTACTTGTCACTTTGTTGTGGGCAAGACACGGATGCTATATTTCTAAGAGTCTTACCGGTTAACTATGACAAATTAAGATCAACAAACTTTATTTACTAAGACAACTGCAAACAGCATCGCTACAATGAGCACTGATTATGTGAAATTGTTGCAATTAGGCTACTTTGTGACTGCACTTACAGAACAGTAAGAGTGCGAGAGAATTGCTATGTAATGCATGATTTAAGTGAAAACAACACGAAAACAGCTACAGTAGATCGTGTGAAGCTTTTCCTCAATGCAATACTATCACACAGTTCGATAGAATTAAAATGACTAATTAGACACACGCGTAATATCTACCTAAACCGAACTAAAACTGTTCCAGAAACGCAAATCAAATGCAAACTCCTTGCATATGCCAAGTCCTACAGGAATAGTCAGTTGAACTGTAGTAAAGCTCTTACTTTGAATGCCTAACCGATATGCACGAATTTGTTAGTGCGCATCATCATAGATTGAGTAGCTCCACACTTCCATTTATCTTTTTCGTTAACCAACTGTTATTGACGCTCGTCAATATGAAAATAAAAAATTTCAGGTAATTTCTAGTTGAGACTTTTGTTTCTTTGTAGGCTTCAATATCGCGAAAATGTTTTTGTACAAACCTCTCCATTTAGAGTTCATTCGTGTATTTCAGATGACTTGCGTAAAAATGTTTCCGGATAGGCCCTATACATGAAATAATAGCGCGAGAATGATCTCTGGTATAACTGGGATTTTAATGACTTTTCTGAAGTACGTCTATCAACAAAATTTTGCGGACTGTAAATGTTAGAATTTTTTACAAACTTCAACCAGACACAGAATGGTGTTTTTCATGACGTCTCAGACCTGAAGCGCACGAGAACGTTTTCTGACATATCTGGCAAAGGTATGGTTTCTCTCCAGCATGTCTTCTGGTGTGCATGCTTAGACTACTTTTATCATTAGTTTTAAACGCACACAATTGGCAGTGGTGTGGTTTCTCTCCGGTATGAATTCTTGCATGCTGTTTCAGATTGGAAGATTGGATAAAACGTTTTTTACACACTTGGCATTGGTATGGTTTTTCTCCAGTATGGATTCGAACATGATCGCGTATTTGAGAAGAATGGGAATAACTTTGTTTACATATCTGACACTGGTATGGTCTCTCTCCAGTATGGATTCTAACATGAGATTTTAGCAGTGCAGCTGTGGAAAATGTTTTTTTACAAACAATACACAGAAATTGTTTCTCTTCAGAGTGGGTTTTTTCATGACGTTTCATAGATGAGTTGTCTGAGAATGTTTTCTGACATACCTGACAAAGGTATGGTTTCTCTCCAGTATGTGTTGTCATGTGACACTTTAGATGACCGTTATACTTAGTTTTATACTCACATAATTGGCATTGGTACGGTTTCACTCCGGTATGAATTCTTGCATGACGCATTAGATTGGAACACTGAGAAAAGCGCTTTTGACATATTTCACATTGGTAAGGCATCTCTCCATTATGGATCCTTTCATGGCATGTTAGACTGGACCGCTGAGAAAACCGTTCTTGACATATTTGGCATCGGTAAGATTTCTCTCCCGTATGAATTCTTGCATGACGTGTTAGATTTGAAGATTGGGAGAAACGTTTTCGACATATTTGGCATAGGTATGGCTTCTCTCCAGTGTGAATCCTTGTATGATTTGCTAGATTTGAAGATTGGGAGAAATTCTTTTGACACATTTGGCATTGGTAAGGCATCTCTCCCGTATGAATTCTTGTATGACGTAATAGATAGTAACGCTTAGAAAAACGTTTCTTACATACTTGACACTGGAAAGACATCTCTCCAGAATGAATTCTGACATGACCTGTTAGATGTGAAGATTGGGAAAAACGTTTTTGACATACTTGGCATTGGTAAGATATCTCTCCAGTATGGATCCTTGTATGATTTGCTAGATTTGAAGATTGGGGGAAACTTTTTTGACACATTTGGCAATGGTAAGGCATCTCTCCCGTATGGATTCTTGTATGACGTATTAGATTGGAACGATGAGAAAAACGTTTCTGACATAATTGGCATTGGTAAGGCATCTCTCCAGTATGGATTCTAATATGGTTCTGTAGGCTGCAAGAATGAGAAAATGGTTTGTTACATATCTCGCACTGAAATGGTTTCTCTCCAGTATGGGTCCTATTGTGTGTTTTCAGATTAGAAGAGTTTGGAAATGTTCTCTTACATACCAGGCAAATGTTTGCCTTTTCTCCAGTATGGATTCTCATGTGGTTGTGTAGGTTACATTTGTGCTTAAATATTTTTTGGCAAAACTCGCATTCGTGTGTTTTTGGTTTGGATTGACTTTTCTTGTTTTCCTTCGTGTGACTTTCCGTCACATATGAATTCTGATATGGCTGCGAAATTTCGATCTCTTCTTGTGTTGCATTTCCGATGGAATTTCCTGAAGAATGCTTGGACGAAATGCTTTTCGACATCATTAATTATTACGAATTCTGTGAGTTTATGCTTCATATATGAATTTTGTGCAAGGCTATAGAGTTGAAAACTCTGATCCTCTTGCAGAAGGTGGGGAGGTGGGCTGGTGCCCTCAGCACCAGCAGACTTCCCTACACAATTCAAACAGGACAATTTAAATTTTATTCTGAACTCAACAGGAAGATAATGAGGCTTATGCAGCCGGACTGAAAAGGTTGCTTATAGCGCGACGCATTTACCCAAAAGGATTTGGGTATATGCTAGCGGAACACGCAGCTCTATGCGAGTTTTGGAGAGACTCCATAAAACCGAATTAGCATAATGAGGTTTGCGGCATATTCAGAGTCAGAGCAATAGTCACAACCTACATACAGGAATACAATTATTGCAACGATGGCCCATTTTCGATAGCGTGGTGCTTCTGCGGCGGAAAATGCCGCCACGCAGCCCGCGAAAATTTACTTCTGCGGCGGAATTTTTTTGGACATGTTATCTAAAAACAACTCTAACCCTAACACTGACCCTAACCGACCGTCACAGCGCTTAACCTGACCCTAACCGACACTCACGAGGCCAAACCTGACCCTAACCGACCCTCACGACGCCAATTTAAAGGAAGTATCGCATTTTTAACAATGCGCATGCGCCGAATGTTGCGCATGCGCAAAGCGCTTCCGCCGCAGAATTGTGTCGAAAATGTTACTTCTGCGGCGGAATTTTCCGCCGCAGAAGATTTATCCTTTTCGATAACATAGGTCGAAAATTTTAACGCTTGCAGTCATAGCGTGACGCCAGAGAGCAATTCAAGTCGTGTAGCGAATTGCCTACGCATTCTAAGTGGAATATTATTGAAGAACCACGCGAGAAGTCATACGTTCAAATAGAAAACCACACGAAATGAAAAGTTCGAAGCGATTTATAGCGATATATTATGGATGTAAAGTGCATTAAAATTGTAGCCATAAGAGAAGAAATTTATGAAGAACTACCCTTATGGAGCCTAGCCTACATATTGACGGACATAATCAACGACGGATATGCAAAAGCTACAATATTAATTGGGATCCGCTATTTTATAAGCTTTACAATGATAATAAATATTATAGGGGAAAATTCTGAAAATTGATTGATATTCGAGCGATTAACATAAATTAAGTTTAAAACAGTAGATTTGTAACCTTATTTAGTAGCGCAGGTCGCCGATATTAGTGACGTCATCATTCCTTGTGCTCATTACGACACAAGGAGCTTGTATCGTATGATAAGAGGTGTCAAATTAATTCTTGTCACAGTCTTACAGTACTGTCGGAATTAAGAAGTTTCAATTGCACCAAACCAGCGATTTTATAATCAAATAATTTTGCGAATATTTAACACAGTATGATTTCGACAGAATTGTTTGTTGCAGCTTTTAGAAATAAGGGAAATTAAGACGAGAACGCAAGAAGAGAACCAAGTTTCGAACTTATTCCACTTAATGCGGCTTCATAATTTTTTTACCACGATGATAGGCTATATTGCAGCCAGGCATTGGTACTAGGCTATAGGCAGTTTCCTAACAGCGCGAGTTGTCGGAAGCTGAGTCAAATAAACTGGAAGAGGGCCTTCTTCACTTAATTGTAGACCTAAGAGAAGAAATTTGTGGGTCTTCTGTGGGTCCAGAGAACGTGGTCTAATCGTAATCGTTTGAATTCCACAATTTTCAAGCACCTCTTGAAAACTAAGAGCACGGCCCCAATTTATCCACGAGAACTGCTTCGAGTCAGAAAGGTTTCCAGATAATTATATTGGTCTAAATAGAGATCCATGTGTGGTTGACAGAGAGACGAAAGAGAGAAGGTGGAGGAGTTGCTAAGATGGGTTTCGGTCATGTGTTTCGTTGGCTGCGAGTAGCATTATCAGACGTTGTTTTCAGAGTAGACATTGTCGGAAGGTGAACTCTGTTGCTATTGCCCATGTAAAAATTCTATGATCTATCGCTAAAAATAACTTAAGAGATCAAGACATAGGACAAAAGTAGCATTTGATCAAGACATAGGACAAAAGTAGCATTTGAGCCTAGATACATTTTTTCTCTTCTCAGAATGTTCTGAATACCATAAATGTTAAGAATTTCGCCAATTAGTAGCGTTACAAGTTACATTTGCCAAAAGACAGCAGCTACATGCTAGATAAGGAGGTTATCATTAACTAAGCATTATTGAAATTCGAACTTTTAAACGAATAGCCTAACGATCACGAATGGGCAAACGCAACATCTGTAGGCTAAGCTTAGTCTAAATGAACCTCGTCATAATTATAGCACTCGGTCAGCAGTTAATTAAGACATAATTATATTTTTCCTATGTTTAGACAGTTGCACCAGTTCCTCTTGAAGATGCCGCCTTTAGATGGTGTTACATTATCTGGAATCAGTTCAAAATCATTCTTTTCTGTTTCTATTCTATGTGCTTCATAGCCCACTTTATTTGCAATTTTTGTCTCAAGGCTGGTAAACTGTGGAAGCAATAATAATTATGATATTGTGTTAATCAGTCAAACAATATTATTATTATTGAAATTAATACAATTGAAATTTAACAACAATTTTAACGCAATGAAAGCGTAATGTGTGCTACCTTATGTGATACCTCTTAAGCACAATACAATCTCATTAAATGACGCTTTAACCACAAACACCATGATGTCATTAATATCAACGACAGTGTGTTAAGCACAAATTTGAAATTTTTATAACAAGGTAATCTTTCAAATTTCTTGTTCCCAAATTGATCGAAGTTATATGTACGATAATTATTATATAAGATTTCACAGATCAATGTACAGATTGTTTAACTCCATTGGAATCTCCAATTAAATTATCGGTGGAAAATTGCACAATTAAACTCAATTGAATACAATTGGGCAAGCTTATAGAATCGGGGACCTAAATTTTCCGATATACCGTAACGTTTCGTCTTATACACAGCATATTAAGGCATGTTGCCATTGGCCGCACGCAGCAAAGACCTTAGATATAAATGGCCATTTATATCTAAGGTCTTTGGCTATAATGGCCTAAAATGAATGCGGACTATAAATGGGTAGAGGTAATTGTTTCATAAGAACGTATTAAGACGCATTATGTCGTAGCGTTTATCTGTCTTCTAAATAGTTCTTATGACGAAACTAACCCTAACCCTGACCCTAACCGACCCTCACGACGTAAAGTTTTATTTCACGTTCACTGTGACGACCCTAACCCTGACCCTAACCGACCCTCACGACGTAAAGTTTAATTTAAGGTAAAGTATGACGACCCTAACCCTGACCCTAACCGACCCTCACGACGTAAAAGTTTTATTTTCGCTAAAGTTTTAGAATCCATGTCGGTTAAGTTAAGGTTATAGCTATGTATTGTATTGTATTTAAACACTTGTTATAGCGCCCCTACCAGATTTCCCATTCAGAGGCGCTCCCGACTACTGCGCGAACGCTGAATCGGAGTTTCACGCCGAAGTAAATATTGCGAGTGAAGGACTTGCCCAGGGTCCCT
Organism: Aporrectodea caliginosa; assembly: GCA_020284085.1. Classification (NCBI taxonomy): domain Eukaryota; kingdom Metazoa; phylum Annelida; class Clitellata; order Crassiclitellata; family Lumbricidae; genus Aporrectodea; species Aporrectodea caliginosa. The sequence goes on from JACEVL010000696.1 coordinate 142,588, forward strand.
ACGCGGCGACTTTGAGGTGGATTCGAACCCGCAACCCTCCAGCGGCAAGGCACCGAACATACCCCTAAACCACCGTGCCCCAGTTGTATTGTGATTGTGTTGTATTGTGTGTTGTATTGTACTCCACGTTTATAATGCGACCGAGCCACCCGCAGTAAAGATCCGAGAAATTAATCTCTGATAAACCGACCCGACCGGGAAGCGAACCCGGGGCGCCGACGTGACGAGCAGGCTACCAACCCACTCGGCCACTCAGGATCCTATGTGTCGTTGTTACGCGTCGTGATGGTCGTTTAGGGTCAGAGGTAGGGTTATGTTAGCCATGTTTTTGAATGAAACTGAAGAATTGGCGTAATGGAACAGTCTCCCAGCTACAATCCGTCGATGTTCATCTGCTACCCAATTTAAATCCAAATTAGAAAGTCATCTATTGTCATTACACTATGGCTAAGAACACAGCGCAAATGCGACACGTATTTCGTCGTATCCCTTTGTATCGTAATCGTAATCGTAATCGTAAACTCGATATTTCTACAGCGCCCACAAAAGCGAAGTCACGGGAACCAGCTTATTCACAGGCGCTTAACCAAAACAGAATCGATAGGCAGGGGGTCAAAATCCAGAGAGTCAGGCAGGCAGACAGTCAGACGGCTAAGGTGGATGATGCTTAGAGTTGAAATGGCGAGGAAGGTGAGGGGAAGAGAAGGAATCGGGATAGGATTTGTGAAAAGCAGTGTTTTCAGTTTTGAGTGGAAGACCTGTGGAGAGATAGCAAGAGGTGAGGTTTTGGTGAGTTCATAGGATGGATCGGATATTTGTCGTAGCACAGGCGGGAGTTTGTTCCAAAGAGGCGGGACAGCTATGGCTATGGAACGATTTGCAAATTTAAGCGATGAGGTGACGGAAGGGCGGAGCAGTGTGAGGATGGAAGATGAACGGGTTGAACGAAGAGGTTGGACCGAGAACAACTGACGGAGATACGAGGGCTGAGAGGATTGAAGTGCATTGTAGGTGAGGGATAGGACTTTATATTCTATTCGTTCAGGAATTTTGAGCCAGTGGAGTGATTTCAAGACAGGTGTGATGTGGTGGTGTTTGGGGGTTTTGGTGACAGCACGGGCGAGGGCATTCTGAATGGCTTGGATGCGATTAATTTGAGTGGTATCTATGTTGAGAAAGAGAGCATTGCAGTAATCTAATTTAGCGTGAACTATTGATGTGGCGATTGTTGATGAGGTTTTGAAGTCAAGCATAGGGCGGATTCTACGCAGGTCACGGATGTGCATGAAGCAAGAACGGGAAAGATGGGTGATGTGATCGGAAAAGCTAAGATTCTGGTCAAAAGTCACACCTAGGTTGCGGACAGGAGAATTTGCTATGAATGTGTGCGTGGATACAGAGTCAAGGCTGAGGGAAATAAAGGGATCTGGGATTTTCTTGAGTTGGTCACGGAGGCCTATAAGAATGAATTCAGTTTTAGAGGGGTTGAGGCACAACATGTTTGAAGTCATCCAGGAGGAGATTTGTTTTACCACACCAAGGAGATGATCTATGGAGTCGGCGAAGCTGCTGGGAGAGAATGAAATGAATAATTGGGTGTCGTCAGCGTATAGGTGATGGTCAACTGAGGATGCTTTGATGAGTGAGCTGAGTGGAGTAGTGTAAAGGATGAACAATAGGGGCCCAAGAACAGAACCTTGCGGAACACCACAGGTGAGAGGGCATGATTGCGATGAGGTTTCTGGTGTTTTAACAGAGAAAGAGCGGGAAGAGAGATAGGTCTGAATCCAGAGGAGAGCAGTGTATGCTTTTGTAGCCCTGAAAAGGGCCGTTTGGGTGGTCGGCTGGTCGCGGTAATGTATACTCCATGTTAAATTCAAATCGGCCAATCAGAGCGCGTCCAATGGCAACATGCCTAAATATGTCGCGTAAGTCTCGTATAAGACGAATCCTGGCGTAAGTTCCGTAAATATACGCAATATATTTTTAGGTCCCCGATTCTATAAGCTTGCCTAGAATTGTATGTTATAATTATTTTCTTGCCACATAATAAACTAGGCCTAGCCTAACGTACTTTCTCAATCATACTTTCTCTCCCAATCAATCAATCAATCAATCAATCAATCAATTTCGTTTATTCACAACACCAAGCTGACAGGTCGCAACTTGTTACAGGTAACAGCTAGGAAAAATTGTCTAAGCTCAGACAGTTAATTATTAAATGGGTTGAGATAGCAAATATTATCTCTGCTCTAACATTTAGTTACTAAAGAAGAATTAGGCTAGTGGCAATGTTAGTTAGGGCGACAAACGAGGTAGCTAATATGGACAACTCTCAATTTATTCCCAGATCATTATATAAAAATATTTACTAGTTTATTCTAAGACTTTCTAATGAACTTTAATTATTCATTATCACTTGTTAGCACTTCTGCGTTTTTGTCAGATTGTTTTTCTCAATAAAACGAATATATATATATATATATATATATATATATATATATATATATATATATATATATGTAGACACTCTTAACCGAAATTAGGCCTACATTTTAAAACCTGTAGTAAATCGGTCATAATCTGACAGCAGTGATAATATTATCCTACAATTGTTTCACATAATTATTAAAATCATGTGCATTCGTTTGAATACAGTGTGCAATTAGCATGCCTCAGATAACGGAATACTGAGTGTAAATTTGTAGTCAATGTGTTCCTTGCAATCGTCTTCGCAAATTGATATTGTGCAATGTAGACGACCGAACTGGCTAAATTCTGATTCAATCTCGCAGATATGTGACACGTCTCGTATTTTATGACTAAGATACTTCCTAAATTACAAGAAAAATAAATAAATATACTGTGATTTTCTGACTTGAAAAGGCAAACAACTGGCCAGGTTTGCGAAAACACTTGCAGAAGGGATCAGCGTTTTTAGCCCTAGGATTGCGGAAAGTCACAGTTGAAGCATAAGTTCAAACAATTCAAAATCATTCATGATTTCGGAAAGCATTTCTGCCAAGCTTTCATCATGAGATTCCATTGAAAATGCAACACAAGAAAAAATAGACAGTTCCCAGCTATGCCAGAAATCATTTTGTGCTGGATAGTCATAGCCGTTCCATAGAAGACATATGAATGTGAATTATGTAAGAAAATATTTAAGTACCTAGACACGCATAATTATGCCAATTCATACCAGAGAAAAAACATACGTTTGTCTGATATGTAAGAAAACATTTTCATACTGTTCGAATCTGAAAACACACACAAAAACCCATACTAGAGAGAAGCCATTTGAATGCCAGTCATGCCAGAAATCATTCACACAACTTTCTCAGCTTCATGTTCACTCAAGAACCCACACTGAAGATAAACCTTTTCAGTGTAAGGTATGTAAACTAATATTTTCTCATTCTTCCAGTCTACAGATCCATGTCAGAATTCATACTGGAGAGAAGCCTTACCAATGCCAAGTATGTCAAAAACGTTTTCCTCAATCTTCAAATCTAGCACTCCATGCAAGAATTCATACCGGAGAGAAATCTTACCAGTGCCAAGTATGTCAAAAACGTTTTTCTCAGTGTTCTAATCGAATACGTCATGCAAGAATCCATTCTGGTGAGATGCCGTACCAATGCCAAGTATGTCAAAAACGTTTCTCCCAATCTTCAAATCGAACAATTCATGCAAGGATTCATACTGAAATCAAACCGTACCAATGCCAGTTGTGTGAGTTTAAAAGTAAGTATAATAGTTTAAACAGGCACATGAAAACACATACTGGAGAGAAACCACATCTTTGCCAGGTATGTCAGAAAACATTCTCACACAATTCAAGTCTGAAAAGTCATGCAAAATCCCACTCTGAAGAGAAACCATTTCTGTGTATTCTTTGTAACAAAACATTTTCCACATCTTCAAAACTAAAATCTCATTTTAGAATCCATACTGGAGAGAGACCAAACCAATGTCAGATATGTAATAAAAGTGATTCCCAATGTTCTCAAATGCGAGATCATGTTAGAATTCATACTGGAGAAAAACCATACCAATGCCAAGTATGTCAAAAACGTTTTAACATGTCTTCCAATATGAAGACACATGGAAGAATTCATAACGGAGAGAAACCATACCACTGCCAATCATGTGAGTTTAAAACTAATAATAAAAGTAAGCTAAGGTTGCACACGAGAAGACATACTGGAGAGAAACCATACCTTTGCAAGGTATGTCTGAAAATGTTCTCAGGCCTATCAGGTCTGAGAGTTCATGAAAAAACTCATTTAGTATGAGGATTAAGTTTGTAAAAATGTCTAAAGTTTACAGTCTGCAAAATTATGTTGGAATCCATACTGTGAAAAAGTCATACAAATTTCAGTTGTACCACATTCTCGAGCGATTATTTCAGCAATGGCAGCAAATATGTTCATGCACTTCGTCTGGAATACACGAATGGAGAGAAAGCAATCTACGTCAGGTGTGTAAAGAAACATTTTCGCGATCTGCGAGTCTTCAGAGGGACAGAAGGCTCAGCCAGAAATTACATGAAATATCTGACGTTATTGACTTTCACCAACAATAACTAGAGAACAAAGAAGTAACATGGAGGTGTGGAGTCATTCAATCTATGATGCTACACACATACGAATACGTGAATGTCAGTTATGCTTTCAAAAGAAAAAGATTTACTACATTGAACTGAGTATTTCTGTAGGACTGGACATATGCAAGGATGCTGCATTTGTGTTTTGTTTCTTTAGAATATGTTAAGTTCAATTTAGGTCGTTTTATGTTTATTGTGTTTGAATATTATGTTTGTGTCTAATTAGGCACTTCAACACTTGAACGGTTATTATTATTACAATGAGGATATACTTCACATGATCTTTCACTCGTAGCTGTTTTCGTGTTGTTTTCACTCAAACCATGTTCTACCTAGTTGTATATTCACAATGTTACTGGTCCCTAACTGCAATCACAGGATAATTGCAACGATATTTTCACACACAGTCAGTGCAGTGTGATTCTCCTTACAGATTTTATTTTAGTTATAGTTACAGTTATAGTTAATGCTATTTTATTTTAGTTATAGTTATAGTTATATTTAGTATTATTTTTTAGTCATAGTTATAGTTATGGATTTTTATTTTAGTCAATTTTAGTTACTACTTAGTTACAATAATTGAGGCTATAGGTAAAATTGTTAGTATTAACACGCTGTTACACAATTTGCTCAAAGCTTTGAAATCCATTGAAGCATTTTCGTTATCGTTATCGTTAACGAGAATCACACTGAGTCAGTGCTGACTGCTGATGGTTACGTTTGTTCGATCTTCATTAGTCATAGTTAACCAGTAACGACTGTTAGCTGAGGTTTTAAGATAGAGCCGCAGTAAATTGCTTGCAACATGATGTTGAAAGGTCTAAATATAGGCCTATTTGTCACCAGAGTAGCAGTGTTGTTCAGTAATTGAAATACATGTAAACTTAATTGAATTACGTAATTGAATTACAAGTTCTGTAATTGTAATTGAATTACATTTTAAGTCCAGTAATTGTAATTGTATTTCAATTACAATATTGCATGTAATTTGTAATTGAATGAAGTGTAAATTACAAATTACTTTCATAAAGTCAGCAAAGATGCCAGCCTGCCGGGTTGACCCAGCAGTGGCGTAACTAGGGGTTCGTGCGCCCGGGGGCAAGAATTCCCTAAAAAAATTCTGATTACTTTTGTTGTTGTTGCTTTTCCGTCTTTTCCATGAAAAAATGGTTAAATTGTCCGAAGCCTCATTTTGCGCCCCCCCCTGGCGCCCTCGCCCCTGCCCGACTCGCCGACTCGTGCATAATAGTTACTTTTTTGTACTTTTTTTAGCTATTCTTGCCTGATTTCTTTAAGAAAATCCTAAAGCTTAATTTTGCGCCCCCTGTCCTGCGCCCGAGGGCGGCCGCCCTCTGCCCCCTCGTTACGCCACTGTGACCCAGGCCACCCGTTTAATTGAATAAACTGCTCTGCATTATGTTTGCATGGCAGCATAATTGTCAACTTTATTCTATCCTTACACCCCTCTTACAATCTTACAGCACACTTTGATAGACCTCAATGGCAAGGGCTGACCTTCATTATCAGACTATCCATGCAGTCCAGTGTTTTAGTTGTCGGGGGGTTGGGGGTTCAACCCCCTAGTTCTTTTTCTAACCCCCTCAGCTAAGTAACTGAAAAGATGCTGGGGGGTCAGGTCTTGACCCCCCGGCTGTATCTCTGTCATCAAGTACAAAAGAATATATAGCCCAGTTCCTTTACTTTTAAGTAAATTAGTTACTTATTTACTGATATGGTTTGTGACTGAGAGCGGAGAACCAGTCTACAGAATCAAGGTGAAAGCCAATTTCTGTAACACGTTTATTTCCTTTTCCTCTAAGTAAATGCTATAGTTCGAGCACATGGTCGAGGCTAGCTAGTGCTCAAACCAACTAAATATTCGTTGTTCGATTCCAGTTTCTCGCCAAGAACAATTTGAGGTTGTTAGCGTTTGGATTTGAGAGACTGAAGCGGAAGATGATGATCAGTGAGAATGGTGACGATGAACGCGAGATAGAATTTAAAATGCCTCTAGTCCCTCTACATTCCGATAAACCCAGCGAAACAGTCGAAACCAGTCACAGCATATCAAAACTTTTTAACAATGGTAAAGCAGGCAGAACCTTGGGGATTTGTTTTTGCCAGTTTTGACAGTGAAAGACGTTATAAAAGTGTTACACTATTCAGGGAGCTAATGATGAGGAGATATTTCAATCTTTGTATGACAATTTGGAGCAGAGATTTCCATCCACTGATTTTCTAGAGGCTGCTAATTCCTTAAATAAAAATGCATGGCCAAAGGACCCTCTGCAAAGGGCATTGTTTGAAGACAGACATATTGCATTATTGTGCAAAGAGTTTGGAATGAGTAATTCTGACGCAGCTGATTCTATGCTTAAAAAGAGTGATGCCATGGTTTATTGCTTGGGCAAAAATTACAGACACTTATTACTTTGTTGGAAGTTCTACCTGTTTCATCTGCTGAGTGTGAAAGAGGATTCAGTCACTGAGTCAGATGAATCTATGTCACACTAGTGGAAGAAACAGGCTTCTGGTGAGTTCAGTGAATGATCAGTTGATGATTAGCATCAATGGTCCACCTCTTACTGCATGGAATGTATAACAATATGTTATTTCTTGGCTTCAAGCTGGCAGACATGGTGCTTTGGACAAAGCCACTGGGTTACCAAAGAAAAAAAGTTACAAAACATAGTTCAAAATTATTTTTGTAAACTACCGGTTATAGTGTAGAAATTCTATGCATTATGTTTTATGTCATTGAATTACCCCGGTACTTTCCAAAAACTTGGTGTTTGGTCTATGTGGGTGGTTTTACAGGTTTAAACCCCACCCCGAAATAAATGCATTATGTTATTAAAAACTAAAAATGTAGAAAAATATGACCATTTCCAATGGAAAACCTCGAAAACTTAAAACGCCTCTGAAATTTTTCCTCGCTACGCCCCTATGATCTAATTCGTTTATTGTGTCGCCTAGATAAATTTAAAGAAGAAACTAAGATATCTCATGAGTCGTCAGTTGTTGCATATTAACAACATTAAAATTTAATTTAGACCTGTGATCGTGTACTTTGGTAACCTGTAAATTTTCGACCCCCCAGTTATTTTTTGACAACTAAAACACTGATGCAGTCATGCACTTATTCTCAAATAGCTTACTGCGGCTGCCTACAGAAAACAGAGCTTCCATCTTCAGCTCCAGTTGAGCGTCTCTTTAGCAGTGCTGGATGAATTGACTCACTCACCCAGGCGCAATCAACTGATTTCTCTAACAGACTATAATTTTGAAAAACCTCTACTAAAAATCAAATAAACTCTAACTTGTTTTAATGGATCATAATTGTAAATCGTATTTTGGATACCTGACAAACTTATAATATAATTGAATGTATATATTATTACAATTTACAGGACATTGGTCTATTGGATGTTTTAGTTTAAAAATATAGTAAATTCAAAATTATCGAAAAAATTCTAAATCATTTGCCAAATTTGCCAAATAAAGGAATAATTTAAAAGTAATTGGGTATGAATTACAATAAAAATGTAATTGTAATTCAATTACTTTCACAATCAAGTAATTGTAATTGTAATTCAATTACATTTACAAACATGTAATTGTAATTGTAATTCAATTATACTTACAAGCATGTAATTGCAATTATAATAATTGAATTACATTTAAAATGTAATTGATACAACACTGCAGAGTAGTCCTTTATAAACAAACTTCATTCCGAATTTATTCTATTTGGTGTAAGTTTTGTTTCGCTTCGAACGTTCTACATTCATATGCGTCCGATAATACAGTTAAAGCACCGCGAACAATAAAGAGCGCAATCAGACCTATTGTACAATGATGGAACTACCAGTAACAACTGCAGTCCCTTATCTCGCAGATTTTGAGTTAACGAGTTTAAAGTAGTATTGTGATTAGTAATTTCTATAGCGCAGCTCAGTATGACCATCAAACTGAAAAAAGTAACATATGACCATTCAGTAGTACCCCTGTGCGAGAACCCCGAGAGAAGCAATAGGTTTAAGAAGAGAAAGAGATGTAGACAGCGATCCAGAAAGGAAAGTCTCACGCAGAGTGAAGGGAAGGGCATTCCACAAGGAGGGCCCTTTGATGACAAAGGATCGAGTTTGAGCAATAGTGGTCCTAGTTCGTGAGACAAAGAAGTCAGACCGTTCCAGAGATCGGAGAGGCCGATGAGAAGATGCAGAGAGAGAGAGAGGAGAGATTTCGGAGCAAGATCCAGTTTGGACCTGTTTGGACCTGAGGACCAAAGCAAGGACTTAAATTGGATGCGGACAGAGAGAGGAAACCACTGCAGTTGGTTGACCAATGACCATGAACGATGATGCATGAGAATATTAGAAAAGTGAGCAATAAGTCGAGCCACAGCATTGAGAACAGATTGAACAGCTGATAGACGGACCATGGGAAGGCCAATAAGAAGGGAATTGCAATGAATTCTGAAGCAGACAAAGAAATAAGCTGTTAAATAAAGTGTTCATTGCTTCTGATTCAAGGTTCTGGAGAGATGAGGTTTTGGCCAGATGCGGTTGATCTCGGAATTAGGTGCTGGTTGAGCGAAGGGAACGGTGATGGGTCCCCAACACGACGAAGGAAGATAGGACGTAGTATTGTTAGGTTTCGAAGCAATTGACAACCATATCTTTGCGTGTAGTCTGCCGAGGCGGACGTAGATTTGAATCGATCCGGCTCCTCGAGGCGATAGATTGATCCAAGACGGTTTGATCAGCATTTCAGTGCGAAGAGTGAGGTTCAACCAATGATCTCGCCGCGTAGTGGTCAGGTCAGAGTGGGTTGGTCAATCACGGTCTTAAATTTTTAATTCTATTTGGGTTATTTTCGAAGTCCCACCCAAAGATATACTCCAAATCAATTGTGCTTGTACGTACCTTTTTAGGGTCTAGAATTGGTTGGTTAGTTTCAATAGCTTCAGCTAATTCTGAACTGTATAATCTTAATGATGCTATATCAATTTCTTCTGTTAGCTTTATTCTGGACTTATTCAACGGATTATCGACTATATTGGTAAGCCCTTACATCATCAATACTGGTTTCATCGGTCCCACCATACACCCCGATTCTGGTACCATGTGCTGCGCCCGCCGCCTTTCGGTTGGTCTTCGTCGTCGGTTCGATTGTTGATCAGTCCTGTTGGCGTTTGAGACTCTTGGTCCAGTTAGTGGCAGTGGCCTCTATTTATTGTGTGTTCAGATGGTAAGTTAAGCGGACAAAGTGTTAAAATGGATAAAAAAATTCAGGCTTATTTCCTTGCTCAAAGAGTCTTCAAGACGGGACTACAAAATGATAAAATTTCATACATTAATTGTCCGTGGAAGTGAATGGTCGAATAATGTTCAAGCAGAAGACAATTTTGTACCATATGTGTTCGTTTATACCGATCTCCCTACCAATATCATACTTCTAATGGCAGCAGCTTATTTTATTTAACGTTATTTTATTGAACTTACGTCATCAGGATTCACAGAACAATGTTTTTGTAATAATTATAAGGCATTGCGCTCGTGTGACACTTTAGAAATTTGCAGTTTTCGAATACGAGATTCAAACACGACAGTTTACAACTTAAATAATTATTGTTCTCAATCATTCTTTCTTTAAATCTCAGTGCGTCTCAGATGACCAATTTAGGCGATGTCTGTTAGCGAAATAAATAAGTTGATAATTTGTAACTGGCTAGCACTATTTAGTGAAGTCCCACGTGTGTTTCACAATACGAAGCTGTCGTAGGACGAGGCCTTGGAGCTGGCAATAGACAGGGACGAATGGAGGATATGCGTTGCCCGATGTGCAGACCTGCAGGGAAAGGAATAAGTACTAAGCAAGTTCTCAACGCATATGCAAGCAATATATATTGCCTTAAATCTGCAGCGGGATCTACACTTAACATGTCTAGACAAAACTCCAAGACGCTGACCCGATCAATCAGAGCGTATCTCCTAGACACACCCAAACATGTCAACAAACCCGCTGACTCATAGACATAGCGTCATGGAAAATCCGATATTAACGTGTGCTTAAAACTCAGTCTAATCGGACTCATTAGGCTACGTTCACAATCATCGTTGTCATCATCAGCAGACGATGCTGCTTTCAAATGTTGAGCTGGCTCCCTGCTTATGTGAAATGCGAACAGTTTCCCCAAAGCCGAAAAGCAATGTTTTCTTTACCACCAGTACCAAAATCACCCTTGCACTGGATCTACGTGTATCCACATTCATCTTAAATAGTTGTGATGGACAGTTCTGTAGTTTAATTGGTACTAAGTTAGATTTAGGTATTAGATGTGGGTAAATACTTATATACTTGTAGCATCTGTACATACAGTATCCTAAAGCCAAAGGAGACATTGGTTTTCGGCTTTGGGGAAACTGTTCGCATTTCACATAAGCAGGGAGCCAGCTCAACATTTGAAAGCATCATCGTCTGCTTATGTGGCAATGTTTATCAAACGCATCAGGTTACTTCAGTCGAACCTGAAATGCACAAGATTTCAGCCGTTTTGAAAATGTTATACTCATTTGTTTGATGGATTCCAATAGTTTATCGACATCTTAATGCATCAAAACAGTCGGCAGAATCGGACCTGGCGCAAGGAAAAAATCATCACATTACACCTTTGCTAAAAAGTCTGCAGCACTGACTGCCAACGCGTTAGGAGATCGTTGTAAGTTGGCTCGGCTGGTTAACATTTTGTACTTTATTTACTAAGACATCTCAACCTGAAAATAATCGTCACCATCTCACTTATTCTGTCAAATTGTTTCTATTACTTTGTGATCGTAATTACGGGACAGGAACAGCGCGACAGTACGATATGTGAAACTTGGATTGAGTGAAAACAAACGAAAACAGATACAACAGATCATGCGAAGTTGATCGTTACAATCCATAAGTGCAATAATAAAAACAGTTCAATAGAATTAAAGTGTCTAATTAGATACAAACATAATAGACCTATCTAAATTGAACCAAAATGCTTCAAAATCTGGAAAACAAATGCAGGATCATTGCTGATTCAGTCCTACAGGAATAGTCAGATGAACTGTAGAGAGCTCTTACTTTTAATGCATAACTGATATACAGGAATTCGTTCGTGCGTATCATCATAGATTGAATAGCTACACACTTCCAGCTATCTACTTTTTCACCAGTATTATTGGTGAACGTAAATAACGTCATATATTTCAGGTAATTTTTCATTCAGACTTTGATTTCTTTGTAGAATCGAAGATCGCGAAAATGTGCTTTAAAACCTGACAGAGAATGCTTTCTCAGTATTTGTGCATTTCAGACGAATTGCCTTAACTTTTGATTGACATAGCTGAAATATTCGTGAGAGAATGTTCTATGGTACTAACTGGAATTTGGGATTTAAAAAAAATTGCAGGCTGTAATCTTTGAAAATGTTTTTACAAACTTGAGCCTGAAACGGAATGTATTTTTTGATGACGTCTCAGACCTGAAGCACCAACGAACGTTTTCTGACATACCTTGCACAGGTATGGTTTCTCTCCAGTATGTCTTCTCGTGTGCATTTTTAGGCTACTTTTATAATTAGTTTTAAACACACATAATTGACAGTGGTATGGCTTTTCTCCGGTATGAATTCTTGCATGTTTTTTCAGTTTAGAAGATTGGATAAAACGTGTTTGACATACTCGGCATTGGTATGGTTTTTCTCCTGTATGGATTCGAACATGTTCTCGCATTTGAGAAGAATGGGAATAACATAGTTTGCATATCTGACACTGGTATGGTCTCTCTCCAGTATGGATTCTAACATGAGTTTTTAGTACTGAAGATCTAGAAAATGTTTTTTTACAAACTATACACAGAAATGGTTTGTCTTCAGAGTGGGTTTTTTCATGATCTTTCAGACCTGAAATGAACGAGAACGTTTTCTGACACATCCGGCAAAGGTACGGTTTCTCTGCAGTATGTGTTCTCATGTGAGACTTTAGACTATCGTCATACTTAGTTTTATATTCACATAATTGGCATTGATACGGTTTCACTCCGATATGAATTCTTGCATGACGCAAGAGACTGGAACCCCGAGGAAAACGCTTTTGACATATTTGACATTGGTAAGATTTCTCTCCAGTATGGATCCTTGCATGGTATATTAGACTGGAACAATGAGAATAACTTTTCTGACATATTTGACATAGGTAATATTTCTCTCCGGTATGAATTCTTGAATGACGTGTTAGATTTGAAGATTGGGAGAAACGTTTTCGACATATTTGGCATTGGTAAGGCATCTCCCTGGAATGGATTCTGGCATGACATGTTAGATTTGAAGATTTGGTAAATCGCTTTTGACATACCTGGCATTGATAAGGCATCTCTCCAGTATGGATTCTAATATGGCTCTGTAGACTGGAAGAAACTGAAAATATTTGTTTACATAACTCGCACTGAAATGGTTTCTCTCCAGTATGGGTCCTACTGTGTGTTTTCAGATTAGAAGAGTTTGCGAATGTTTTCTCACATACCAGGCAAATGTTTGCCTTTTCTCCAGTATGGATTCTCATGTGGTTGTGTAGGTTACAGTTGTGCTTAATTATTTTTTGGCAAAACTCGCATTCGTGTGTCTTTGCTTTGGAATGACTTTTCTTGTTTTCCTTCGTGTGACTTTCCGGCACAAATGATTTCTGATTTAGCTGCGAAATTGCGATCTATTCTTGTGTTGCATTTCCGATGGAATTTTTTAAAGACTATTTGAAAGAAATGCTTTTCGACATCATTAATTATTACAAATTCTCTGAGTCTGTGCTTCAGATATGATTTCTGCGCAAAGCTAGAGTTGAGAACACCGAAACTCTTGCAAGTTTCTGTGGATTGAAATTATTCTCCAACTCTCCAGGTATTGTCCTTTTCCATATGAAGGGCAATAAGCATTCTGTAATAATCTAAAACAGTATATTTATTTTATTCATACTGATAATCAAAGAAAATAAAAAAGCATCGTAGTCGCCTTAGACAATACTATAATGGGGAACGGAATAAGAAAATTTTCCACAAATTTGACAATCTATTACAAGATCTATGTCATTTTGCAAAGACAATTGCAACAAACAATAAACTCATGTCCACAGTCCGTATTCCACTATCTAGAATAATCCCTGTGTATTCAATTTCAAACGAATACGCATGTACTTTTTAGATTTAAAAATAACAAATAGCTGATTCTACAAAAGCACCAAGTAGTGTTTTACTAGTTTTTCTTCGCTTCACAACCCGTCAAAACCAAATAGAAGCTTCTGAATAAACTTGAAGTATAGCAATTTGCTGGAGAATTAACATCTGGAAACATAATAACATAATGTGAGTTTGTTTTGACAGACAGTTCAATTAGAATTATCCATATTGCGGGGCAACCAATTTATAAAATACTTGAAACTGTAATTTACCTAAGCCTATCTGCATGACGGAGAAAGTACGTGAAATGATTAGGGGAAACAAATCCAATAATTCAGGTCTTGAATGCAGTTGATTTCCGGAGCACATGACCTATTTCATTAGTTGAGTAGCAGCTGTAAATTCTTACGCTCACTAGGACTCAGAGAAACTGGGAGAAAATAACAATAAGAAAAACAAGTAAGTTAATAATAAAAATAATTATAAATACCAAGTCAACTCTGATCAACCACTTTGCTCTGCCGGAATTCGAGACCCTTGGCCTCATCAACATAAATGGGCTGGGTTAGTTTTTCTCATCCCGAACAAGTTAGGCTATAAATGTTCCTCGTGTGAAACAATATATTAATAATATTAGTAGTAGTAGTAATAATAATACATGTAACAATAACAGCAATAATAATAAGTCCTGTGGAGCGACGGCCGAAGAGGACGGCTCACACGTCGTTTTTTATTATTATTATTAAACTGTCATTTATAGCGCGCCTAAACAAAAAGAATCTTGCACGAAAGCGCGTAACAGGAAGTCTAGTCATAATGAATCTTGAACAAATAAGTTTTGAGGTTCTTTTTGAAGAGCGTTAATGTTGAAGATCTGCGAATAAAGTCTGGCAGCTTATTCCATTCAGCTGGGCCGGCTAGTGCAAATGCACGATTTCTAAGTTTTCTCAGTGATCGTGTGACAACAAAGTCAGCTTGCGATGAAGATCGTAATCCACGTCTGGAAGTGAGAGATGAACAGGGTGTAACAAGTGAGAACACATAAGAAGGAGATGAGTTTGTGTGGACTCGGTACATTAGAAGGCAGATTTTGAAAGTAATGCCGGCTTGTATGGGAAGCCAGTGTAGTTCACGGAGGGTGGGGGACACATGATCACGAGGAGTTAGGTTTTTGATAAGCTTTGCAGCATAATGGAGAACAGTGGTAAGAGGTTGAAGGGTCGATGCAGGGAGGCCATAAAGGACTGAGTTGCAATAATCAATTCAAGAGATGACCAAGGCCTGTACTAGTGTGCGGAGACATTTTTCGTTTAGACACTTCTTGACTTGCCGTATGCGTCTGAGATGGAAGAAACAGGATTTAGTTATGGAGGATATTTGAGTTTTCATAGAGAGAGTATCATCGAGAAGAACACCAAGGTCTCGGACAACATCGACCGGTTTAATGGAGCAGTCTGGACCAAGGTTGAGGACAGTGTGCAGTATGTCAGTGGTGGGTGTCGGGTGGCGGTTGAACCAGATAAGTTCAGTTTTACAGGCATTAAGTTTTAGACGCATGGAAGCACACCATGTTTGGATATCAGAGAAACAGGTGAACAAGCGAGACTTAGCATTATCACTGTCTTTGGCAGTGAGTTTGATATACAGTTGTGTATCATCAGCATAGAGGTGTATAAGTATACCATGTTTGGAAGCAATGTGAACAATGTTAGAGGTGTACAGGATAAACAAAAGGGGACCAAGAATCGAACCTTGAGGGACACCGATTTGTAGCTGTGGGCCGGGTCTGATTGCCAGGCATGCCTTATTAAAAGACATAATTTGGCGTGGTAAGATATCATTGGCGGATTAAGAGGTCTCACTTGCCATGGTGTAAGCCAGAGTATACCCGCAGCCGATCGAGTCGATCATAAACTCGGCCAAGTCGAGTCGATCGAAAAATCGTCGACTCGATCGACTCGCCGATCGAGTCGATTGTAAACTCGGCCAAGTCGAGTCGATCGTTGTTTCCTCGACTCGACTCGACTCTGAAATATTTTACTTACTATTTCTTCACAAAATGACAGACCTTATGATATAATGACGTATAATTCTGTGTAAACACACAACTACCGTATGAACCTAATAAGCCTATGAAGTTCACTGCAAATACTGGACCTCTTGGCGCTTTCTTATTAGTTTAAGTTACAGAGATACTTTCTTTCACAGTTTAACTATAATAGATAAATATTACAGTCCTCTACTGCCGTCTTATTTATTGAGCTGGTACTAATTTATGTACCGTACCGTAGGAGATTCCAGTGTAGCCTAGCTGCTTAGCTGACCAAGTCGACAGATTTAGCGAGGCTTAATCCTTACAAGTCAATAGGGGACTGCGGGTATACCCGTACCCGCGGGTTTACCCGTACCCAACCCGTACCCTACCCCGTACCCGCGGGTCGGGTACGGGTCGGGTACGAATTTCACGGGTCGGGTCGGGTACGGGTAGGGTCATCACGGGTACGGGTATACCCGGTTTTACCCGTGCCAACATGAAGTTTTGGGGTTACAATATCACCGTTACAAATAATAGAGAATGTCGGCGCACAGCGTACTATTAACAGTTATTAGTGTTCTAGCTTACAGCATATATACCAAGGAGATAAAATGTACAATGCAACTGAGACAGCACAACAGTTGCATGTGACAGGTTCCATAAGTTGACTGTCTATTATCATTACTACTACTACTACTACTACTGCTGCTGCTGTTACCACCACCACCATTACTACTACTACTACTACTACTATTACTACTACTACTACTACTACCACCACCACCACCACCACCACCACCACCACCACCACCACCACCACCACCACCACCACCCACCACCACCACCACCACCACCACCACCACCACCACCACCACCACCACCACCACCACCACCACCACCACCACCACCACCACCACCACCACCACCACCACCACCACCACCACCACCACCACCACCACCACCACCACCACCACCACCACCACCACCACCACCACCACCACCACCACCACCACCACCACCACCACCACCACCACCACCACCACCACCACCACCACCACCACCACCCACCACCACCACCACCACCACCACCACCACCACCACCACCACCACCACCACCACCACCACCACCACCACCACCACCACCACCACCACACCACCACCACCACCACCACCACCACCACCACCACCACCACCACCACCACCACCACCCACCACCACCACCACCACCACCACCACCACCACCACCACCACCACCACCACCACCACCATCATCATCATCATCATCATCATCATCATCAGCCTATTTATTATCATCACTGCATGCTGAGTTGTAAGCCTATTGGCCTGGTAGGAATAGGGACTTTGGGAAGGCGTGTTAATGACGTGACGGGTACTGTACGGGTACGGGTATACCCGCGGGTACGGGTAGGGTCGGGTAGCAATTTTGAGTACGGGTCGGGTACGGGTACGGGTAGCGGTTCTGTGTTACGGGTACGGGTCGGGTAGCAAAAATGCTGTACCCGCAGACCTCTGCAAGTCAACCACAGGCAGACACGATGCCATTATAATACCTGAACAGTTACTTACCAGTTCAATTACAGTTGATGCTTTGTACATTAGACACCAGAGCTATAGAAGTTATAACTGCAATTACAGTTGTTAATAGAACTGTTATGACCATTGACAGTTTGAGGAAGAGCGTGCAATTGAAATACATGAGTAATTTAGATACTGGATTATAAGAATGCAACAGTCGTCAGCAATTTTGGCCAAGAGACTACATACAGTCCAAGTCGTCGAAGTCGATCAAGTCGATCGTCGGCCGAGCCAATTCGATCGTATAACTCGACTCGATCGACTGCGGGGTATAAGCCAGAGTGGCCCCCTGAACCTACTCTTGAACACGTGTTCATTGTTCTTTGAGCTGGCTTTCGAAATTTATATGGCGTGTGGGTGAAATGGCCCTCATGATTTGTCTGTGTGCATAAGCATTCATCTGCATTCTAAGGTAATGCATTCTCCAGGCACAGGACCAGGATTTCAAGTTCAGGATACCTATTTGATGTTCAACTGTTCAACTGCTTATGCATCTTGCAATCTAGCACTCGCCTTAATCTACCTTTATTCTACATTTCAAGAATTTATTTGATAATAATTGTGCGAAAATCTGGGTATGTTCAGGGCATGTTGCAAAGCATTGTTACCTAAATGTCGTAGGCCTGTTATCTAACTGCTTATGCGTTCTATTATGTAGAAATGAAGAACCACGCGAGATGCCACACTTTCAAGTAGAAAACAACACCAACTTATAAATTCAAAATGCATTCCAGATTCAATGTCATTTATAGCGTTATCTTATGGATGTAAAATGCATTAAAATAATAAAAGAAGCAATTTAGGAAGATTACCCTTATGTAGCCTGCATATTGGTGAACAGGCCTACGTCGATGAACATAACCAACGAAGGATCTACAAACGCCACAATAATAAATTGCGGTCCGCTAGTTTTTAGCCTTAACCCTGATAATTAAAATGGAAAAATTCTGAAAACTGATTGACAGTCGATCGATTAACATGAACTGATTTTGAAAGAGTAGATTGTAACCTACCTAGCAGAATAGGTCGATGATATTAGTGACGTCAGCAGTTTTTGCGCTCATTACGTCACAAGGAGGTTATATCGTATCATAAGAGGCATTGATAAGAGGTGTCAGATTCACTTCTGACGCAGTCTTACAGCACTATAATTGGAAGTTAGAGGCCTATATATAGGAGGTCGTTGATTGGAACTCAGGAGTTTACATTGCAATAAACTAGCGATTTTATATTGAAATAATTTTGCGAGTATTTAACACTGCATAATTTCGACAGATTTTCAGGCTTTTGTATCAGCTTTTAGAAATATGGGATATTAAGACGAGAACGCAGGAAGATAGCCACGTGCTGCGAATTTATTCCACTTAATGTGTTCGTATAATATTTTTTTAACACGGTGATATCTTGAAGATAGACATTGACAGGATAACCAGTTGCCTAAGAGCGCGAGTTGCCAGAAGCGGCGTCAATATGAAATAGAAGAGTAGGCTAGTTGTATTAGTAGTAGTGGCAGTTGTAGTAGAATGGGTAGTAGTTGGCGAACTTGCGTCAACTTTCACCAATGAGTTACTGCTGCATAGAGTCTTAACGTGTACTGCGAGAGCTACCACCCGTCGGTGCAACTTGGCCCAGAGACTCAGAACATGGTACCATCTGGTAACTATGGATGATGATCCTTTCGTTTTGCTGAAAGACCAATTTTCGTGGCTCTTCTAGTCTCCTGTGCACTGTTTTAATTGCTTACAACATTTCTGCCTTAACGACACTTTACATTATATAGGTTGACACGGGCAGCGCATTTTTAGGTACTAAAAAGGCGCTATAATGAGGTCCAGATTCGTGCATACATGCACACTAGTCCGCAGTGCACAACAGCCACAACTGCACTAATACAAATGAGTTGAAGCCCAAGAGGAAAGGTAGATAGCAATTGTGCGTTAAGTATTTCCTTTAGTTTCTTTCACGATAACCTTCTCAGAGGACGGTCGAACCTGTAGCCTCCGCGTTACAAGGTCAGCGCTCAAACCAATGTATCACAAGAATGAATGCATGAATGAATGAATCAATGAATAAATGACTGCGATTTGTGATACATGAGACACAAAGTAGGCTAATGGAATTAAAAACGTGTACAAACTCATGATCACTAATTCACCGAGAATTCAGATTACTGTACATTGAACTTTTTAATGGTTCTCTCTAAGCATTATTACAGCTTTATACTTGTTTAACTGTTTATAATTACGTGAAATATAATATTAACACAAATATTTCAGCGTTTCACTGTTTCAAAAGCAATTTAATCAATCCTCTCAAACAATCTAACAGCGGGCAATAAACAATTTGACAGCAATTTAAAAATTATGTGCCATCTGTTATCTCTTGATTTTGGTACAAACGTCGTTAACCTTAAAGGTTAGACATTTCCAATGTGATTTGCATATGGCGACAGTTCGCTAAGGTTCTTATATCCTGATTCTTCTGGTTGTAGATCGTCTTGGGATTTTCTTAACTCATCATATACATTTACGTTTCCATCCGGGTTATCTGCCCTTTGTAAGGTCATGTACGTCGGAATGGTTTCTGAAATTCCAGGAGGAATGACACTTTGATATCTCGTATTCTGCTCCTCAGCTTCCCTGCAATTGTTTTTATGAATGCAATTATTATCCATAAAATTACAGAAAAATTCGGATTTCGTTACCTAATTAAAATTAAAAATTGTTAAGTACCTAAGAAAATAATAGTATATGCCCATTTGTTTAATTAGGCCTATATATAAAGGTAAACCCCGACAGGATATTAAAGTTAAGAAAAGTATCCGTTGAAACTATTCATGATTTATAGTTTGGGGTAGAAAATACCAAATAAAGAAATCGAAGTTGTAGTTTAAAAACTGAAAGCGCTTTCCGTTGAGCTGCAAAGGGCAATTCTTTCATTGTGTATTAGGCCTACATAGCTTAGTTATAATTATAGGACCAAAGATTAATAACTAGCTTCTGCAGCACCGATCACCTATGCAATAGTTTGGCAAAATGTTCCTTCAGGCATAAACACTCCGTTGCCTTATTTTTTACTGTTAGTTATAACTGCCCTGTTCCCGTGTTTATTCGTGAGGTGCATCGGTGTCATTTGACGCCTGAACATTACAACTGTATCAAATGAACCATGGACCACGGACCCATGGCTCTTATCCGTATTTGTTGCAATATGACTTGATGCATCAACATTAAAATAATTTACAGGAATATCTAGGTAATGTAATTCCGAGAATATTGTTTAGAATGCTTGATGCTAGCTAAAACAAAACTGGATACAAATGTAACTTTGGATATGAATATATAGGATATTGGATATAACCTAGGTATTGATAGCTAACATAGACCTACCTTTTATTTTTTCTACGACGAATGACGATAACGACGATAACTATGATGATAATCGCGATTACCGGTACTCCGATCCCAACAGCAATACCTGGACAAGAATGCCGACAAAGTGAGATTACAGATATTGCAGTTAAGCGGAACATATTGTTAGAGGAGAAAATTCATCACAGTAGGCAGAAATTATGAGATGAAAGAAATTGCCGTTAATTATGCGAAAGTAGACCTATTGTTACAGCAGAATTTCAACTATATCTTGAATGCAATCTAAACAAAACCATTTAGAATTAGAATGAGCAATAACTTAAACGTATAATACATAAAAAGAAACACACAGTCAAAATAGAGTTAATAGTAACAATTTGATGTGTGCATAGATTAGGGCACTTTGAATACAAGCTTTTGGTATATCAGAGAAGCGCTGCAATTCAATTCAATATTCGTTTATTGGCCTGTGCAGGAATGACAGACACATCACTGCTTACAAATACAATTTGTCAATGTTCTGTGATGACAGTTCTGCGTATCTAAGATGACAAAGGTTTTCTCCGGAGTTTAGGGCCCTCAAAAACGTTGTGGAACTTGTGGGGCCCTAAGCCATGGCTTAGTTGGCTTATGCCTTCATTCGGCACTGAAACAAGTTCTCCAATTGTCAGCGCCTTTGTGAATTTGGGAAGAGGTGCTATATAAATGTCCGGATACATAGTTAAATACATACACACCTATTATCATAGCCAAAGAAGTCTGCCTCTGTGTCTCAGTTGCATATCTTGTAGCTCTGCTTGAAGTCTCAACGCTTGATAAAACAGATGAGGAAGCATTTGGAGCACTGGGCGATATCGGCGAAAGAGTCGTAGAGGTAGAAGTCGAAAGAGTCGTAGAGGTAGAAGTCGAAGTTGAAAGAGTTTTAGAGGTAGAAGTCGAAGTTGAAAGAGTCGTAGATGTAGAAGTAGAAGTTGATGTTCTAGGCGTTGATGCACTAGTTGATGTACTAGACATAATCCTGGCGGGTGAAGACCTTGAAGAACTCGGATCTGCAGCTGGTGTGGATAAGGTTGTTGAAGATCCCACGCCTACGAAAAGAAGGTCAGACAACCACAATCATGATCTCTTGTAAGTATGTGGCCAATTATATAGCGCCTTAAAAGAACCTTACGAAGGTGCTAAAAGGTGCTATTCTAATGCAATACATTTCACCACCCAAAACCAATGGCCATGCACAATTTTTTTTCCCGAGGTACACATGATCCCAGGAACACTGCTTATGGTAGAGAGTTTCTTCAGGGTGTGGAGCACCCGATTCAGTCAACCATTGTTCTTGGGCCATTGCAAGGGAGCAATCCTGGAGTACATCACAGTTGGACAAGATGGAGGCCTGCAAAGACGCGGTGCCTGCGGCGGAAGCCAGAAAGGCGGCTAATGCCAGCGATGACACGCGACGGATGCCAAGACCTCCAATCCTAATAGGTAGAGTGGCTTGAACCCAGTTGCTATCAACAATGGCCAGATTAACGGTGTTCACAAGACCTGTGCGCATTATCTGGTCATACTGGAGTAGTATAGGGTTTCCCATACGTGGAAAACAGCGGAGGGTATGAAGAAGAATAGGCGAACTGAGAGAGCTGCGAAACAAAATTAGGGCATCATGTTTGGCCATAGAAGACAATCGAGAAATACCAAGTGAAAGCTCTGCACAGCGAATCTTCAGGTCAGCATGGAGAAGTCTATCAGCCGAGAGAGGTGCCCCAAGGAGGATGTAATGGTTAAACTGTCCAGAGTAGGTCGACTTCGTGGGTGTATATGGTCTCACATTTGGCAAAGTTGAGTGTCAGACCCATATTACCTGCTTCTCTGGTAATGATCTGGTCATCCGTAACCACTGTGGATGCAGTCCCACCCAAGGTCAAGTCATCGAGGTAGCCAATACCAAGTGAAGACTGGAGGCTGGACAAGATGGGTTGAATAGGGAGACAGAGTAGAAGTGGACCAAGAGGATCACCTTGTTGTAGCCCAGATTGTGACTGAAGGGAGAATTCACCGTACTTCAGATTAGAAGGTTTACTGTAAGCCAAGTGACAGTACGAGTACACCCCAGGAATGTGCTTCGAAACAGCTGCCAGAATGCTTGTGCGACTAAGACTATTGAAAGCATTTATGAAGTCCAGCTTGTCTAAGACTGCGCCACAGGGTAGATCTGCCAGGAAGCGTCTGGCAGCTAGGGGTCTGCGGGTATACCCGTACCCGCGGGTTTACCCGTACCCGCGGGTCGGGTACGGGGCGGGTAGGCATTTCACGGGTCGGGTCGGGTACGGGTAGGAGCCTTACGGGTACGGGTATACCCGGTCTTACCCGTGCCGAGGTGAAATTTTGGGGTTACATGTAATACTGAGTCTTGCAAATTCAAAAACTTACCATAACGGGTGGTATTCCGTGCTGACCTATGTCCATGCGCCTTAGTGAACTTGACATATATTGATAGATTTTCAAATTACAGTTACAAAGTGCCTAGTTAACACAAATACGACCATTACCACTACCACTACTACCACCACCGTAATTGTGAGTCTTACACCTTCAAAGACTGACTCTAACTGGCGGTATCCTGTCCAAGTACCATATGTTTGTGTTGACCTATGTCCGCGCGCCTTAGTGAACTTGACATTCATTTATAGATGCTCAATTTAAAATTACAAAATGGCTTGTTTCAATTAGCACAATCCAATCGTAGTGTTTTACATATCATCTCATCTCATCTCATCTTATCTGAGTTTCAGGCCCGACAATCGGGGTCAGAGGTCGCTGACGCCGACCCTGGCAGTTCAACAGCCGTATTTTCTTTAAAACAGGTTGATGCAGTTACAGTAGTTGAGGCTAGGAATAGTTGAAACACAAAGTCTGTCACCCCTTTCCCTCTGAGAAATAAACTATTCAAATGGCGGTATTTTGTTCTGAATAAAAGTTATTTTTATTATTATGCTTTAATCGCCCTAGGTAAGTGTAATCCTTCAGGCTCTAAGAAACTATCGGAAATGTTTTGTCGTTCTAGAGTTAAAGGTCATCTTCACCGGTCAAATGTGTAAACGTGCAACGAAAATCTGAATCGTTGAAACAAGTTTTTTATTATTACTATTTTTTGCTGTTTGCCCCGAGGTAAACATGATCCCTCAGGGACTTACAGATTAATTAAAATGATAAAAGTCTGGAACGGTTAGATCTCCTCGGGATCGGGCAAAAGGCTGGCAAAGGTACCGCAGATTGCAACAGCGTTATTATTATTATTATTGTTATTATTATTATTATTATTATTATTATTATTATTATTATTATTGTTACTATTACTATAACTGTGATCATCACCATGATCGTCAGACTATTATTATTACTACCATAGCCTATGCTTTGTAAGACCATTGGACTGGTAGGGACTGAAATTATGTGAAATCCTATTAATTACGTGGCGGGTACAGTACGGGTACGGGTATACCCGCGGGTACGGGTCGGGTTGGGTAGTAATTTCGAGTACGGGTTGGGTACGGGTACGGGTAGCAGTCCTGTGTTACGGGTACGGGTCGGGTAGCGAAAATGCTCTACCCGCAGACCTCTACTGGCAGCACGTATGTCAGACTCACAGCCCCCGACGTACCCACACCAAGCTGCAAAGGTGCAAAATGGTTGGACAGACGTGAGAGAGCAAAGGCATTTGCGCACTTTGATGCCAAACGACGCCAGCAATAGCCAATTGCGATGGGGCGGAGACCCCCGATTTCTTCCTTAAAGCAAACAGGGTGCCCCCAAACAAGAGAGGTGTAATGCTTTCTGGACAGGTGCCTGCCAACAAGATGTTTATTAAGGCAGTGAGTGATATAAGGAAAACATTGCCAACCTCTTTGCAGTTTATCAGATCGAGTATATGTTGGGGACGAATCCCGTCGGGCCCCACGGCCGACCCAACTGTGAAAGAGTGAATTGCGCGCATCACTTCACCCTCTGTTGTCTGAAAGGCGAGTGAGTTTGATGGTGGATGTAGTTGTTCGGCAAGTTCTCAGCAGGAGGATGCTTTTTGCGCAGTTCCTCCAAGGACTCTGAATCAGCCTGGATTGGGCGATCGTCCGAGCAGAGAAACCTAACTGCAGCCAGGATGTTGCAATCCTCCAAGCTTTGATGAAACTGCCCGTGCGATACTGTCAGTATTATTTTGACCACCTCGTCTGGCGTTTCTAAGAGAGCCCAGACCCAGTTACTGGACTTGAAAAGGGATTCCAGCTGCTAGTTCCGATCGAAAGGTCTCCACTCTCTTTTTATGATTTGAGCAACATTATGCCTTAAGCCTCCTCTGCTTGGTGTTATTAGTATGTAACCCCCAAAACTCAGCAGTACAACCCAGGCTTCCTCCTTTAGCGGGTCCTGAGCGATCTTATTTATAATGTTGGCCAGCAAGTTGGCCAACACGGGCCTAGCCTCTACTAGGAATATGCTTGATTAGGCTGCCATTGTGGGATGGATGGGTGATTTGGGAAATAAGAAGGGAGAGTAGCTGAATCCTGACTGAAGCATGAATACGCGGGTGATTCGCATGCAGAAATTTGAACTACATGAGCGGAGTTAGAGGGCGTATGCCGTTTGTAGAAAGTGAGGGGCGGCCTGGTCGAACCCGGGCAAGTGTTGTTCCTGATTCAGTGCTTGTGGACTAAACAGTCGCCTAGATGTAATTGTCTGACGGTGTGACACACGCTGCATGTGCCTGTGGCCATATTTGCGGTATGAGAGAGAGAGGCCGTGGTTAAGATGACGATGAATCAGCCATACACGCCGCCGAGGGATTATGCCGGAGAGGCTCGGCGCGTCACGAGGCCAACAAAGTACCCAGATTAATGTGCAAACAGTGCGGCAAAAAAGAGTTGGGCTTGGCTTGGAAACACATGTAGCCTAATCAGGCACGTAGCGAGACTTAAATTCAAGAGGAGGCAACTTCACAGACCATTGGCAAAATCTTAGTCATTGGGGTCATTAGTCATTCGAAGTTCCAGTATATAAAAAAGCAAGAAGAAGCAACTTCCTCCTCGTGCCTCAATGTAGCTACGCCTAGGCTATGATGTAATGGTGAACACAGAACGCAAGAGCGAAAATCGCGTATATGCACACTGCACAAAGTAAAAATCAAATTAGGCACAGATAGAAAAAATGACGCCATCTTAGCGAATGGCCATTCCAGAGTGGCTCTTATTATTATTACTTTTATTATTATTATTATTATTTTTTTTTTTTACCCGAGGTATCTATAATCCCTCAGGTGTCAGCTATTAATAAGCAATGTTTACTCTGGAGTGGCCATCCTTGTCAAGATCTGGAAGAACAAAAGTGCCGTGGAACGCAACAGCGTTGAAACGTTGGATTACAACGGACAGGCGCTGGAACAAGAAACTGGTTTCTCTTGGGTCGCCAGAAATTTGGCCCAAGAGACGACCCAGGTCAGCGAGAAAGGCCAGTCCCTTGGCGTTAATTGGTCCCATGGTTTCAAAAGCCAGTGGGACAAAGTGGTAGGATTGCATCAGTTGGATGTATTTAGCATTTTTTCTGGCTTCAGCCAGTTCAGCAGCTCCTCCCGGCTGGTTGGAGGTTGTGGACAAGTAAGAAGGGGCCACTGTGTCAGCAACTGTGACGTCCCAGGTCAAGCAGCGACCCGAGCGCCAGGGAATCAGTGTTAGGCCGTCTGGTCTTTTACCATCCGACCTTGACAAACCCGGGGTTCTTTAACCGCCGGGATGCCCGCTTGAATGAGACCTCTGCAGATTAGGTCATTCAGGACCGCGTGTCGGGCTTGTCTGCCCGGTCCTAAGCGGCACGATAGGCCGTGCGAGCCTTCGGCGGTCACCAGAGTGCCACATGGGCAGCTGTGTGGATGACAAATGACGGTGCCTAGACGGAGGCCCACCGCTATTCGAACCGCCTCGTCATCCAATCTGAGACCGCATGTACTTATGGGTAAAGCAAACAGCCAGTCACCTGCATGAGGTGCTGAGACTGCTTTCAGACGTGCTTGATGGTAATCACTAGTGTGAAAGTGGTCAAGCTCGGTTATTGTCTCTGCAATAATAGGTTTGTCCCAAAATGACTGCTTATGAGGAAGCTCTCCATCTGGACAAGAAGTGGGGTATTTTAGGCACCAATGTTCAAATGAGGCGTCAAATTGTGTGTCTGTATCTAAGATTACATTGCCAAGCATAAAGGATTGGAGAGCGAGGGTACTTGCAGCGGAAGCCAAAAAGGCGGGAAGCGCAAGCGAAGATACCCTGCGGATGCCCAGACCCCCGGCTTTCACAGGGAGGGAGGCCTGCAACCATTGGTCTTCCGTCAGCGAAAGATTCAGAATTGAGCCTAGACCGGTTCTCAAAAGTGAGTCGTAATGTTGAAGAAGTGGATGGCCAGAACAAGGACCACAGCGAAGGACGTGCATCAGCTTAGGTGAGCTGAGTGAACATCTTAGCAAAATGAGTGCATCGTGTTTAGTGACGCTTACCAGTCTGGACAAGGCCAGAGATAACTCAGAGCATCGAGTTTCGAGACAGGCCGTGAGAGCATCCAAGGTGGAAAGTGGAGCGCCCAGAAGGACGGCCTTTTCCGGTGTAGTGACCGAAAAGCGATTCAGCGGTTCAGGGGAGATCGCGTCGACAGAGTGAGTTATTAACTCGCATTTTGCGTGGTTTAGAGATAGCCCCATTTCTCTGCACTCACGTTCAATGGTTTCCACATCGGCAGCTACCCCCGCTGCTGCCCCTCCCAGCGTGAGGTCATCAAGGTATCCTAGCACCAAAGGGGACTGCAGATTCAGCAGCGTCACCTGTAGTGGAAGACAAAAAAGCAGCGGACCGAGGGGATCGCCTTGCTGCGGCCCCACCTCGGACCGTAGAGAGAAACGACCAAACTTGAGGTCAGAGGTTTCCGCGTAAGCCAAATTACAGTACGGTAGCAGTTCAGGCAAAGTGTCTGAAACTGAAGAGAGCATACGGTCTCTGTATAAACTGTTAAACGCGTTAGAAAAATCTAGTTTAACAACTACTGAGCCTTCCTGCATACTGCTTAGGAAGCGTCTTACTGTGTGGACAGCTGCTTCGCAGCCTCCGGGAACGCCCACTCCCACTTGCTTATGCGCGAAGTAAGTCGAGACCCTTGGGAGGGCGAACGTGTTCGCGCACTTGGAGCTCAACCTACGCCAAAAGTACCCTATAACAATAGGTCGCAGTCCTCCGGATTTTTTGCGCAACGCAAATAGTGTGCCACCAAACAGAGTCGAACGGACTTCGTTGGGGCAAGTCCCAGCCAGCAGCAAATTAACAAGGGCTGTTATAGCTGAAATCAGTTCAGGGCCCGTTTCTTTGCAATTAGTCAAATCCAACAGATGTTGGGGTCTAAGGCCGTCGGGTCCACCCGAGGAGCCTGCAGGGAAGGAGTGGATGTGTTTACGCACTTCCTCCTCAGAGGTTTGAAAAGGAGTTACCGAGGTTTCAATCGGTATGATGGGTCGGTCCAGAGGCTGGCTTGGGTGTTTAGAGTTTAATTCATTTAAAGAGTCTAGGTTAATCGGGACTGGTTTGTCTTCTGAGCATAGAATTCTTACTGCTGCTTTAATGTTACCATCTTCCAATTTGGAAGATACCGCTGCCGCTATTATTTCCTGATCATTACACCTGGGAACCCCTGTTTGGGCAGTGGTCTTGGGGTTTGACGTGTCCGGTGCGAACAGGTCGTCTATCTTGAGAGGCAAAGTAGTCGAGAAATTCTCGACTCGGCTTTTAATAGTTGAGGTCAGATTGTGACGTTTGCCACCTCTTACTGGTTGCTCTAAAATCAGAGCTCCGAAACCGATCAGAATCTTCCAGGGGGAGGGGCTGAGGGGGTTTGATAGAATCTTATTGATGACCGATGTTAGTAGTCTACCTACTGCTGGTCTAGCTGCCTTTGGAACATGCTTAAGCAGTCTATTTTTCAGCACTGGATGTGGGATTCTCTCCCCCGACCCGAAGCTATCCGCATCATCGGCCAGCCCCCCAGGGATGGAGGGCTGAGGAGTCGGTGGATCTATGGACTCAGGCCCCCGAGCAGTCCCCTCCTCTGATGGCCGGGGGTTGACTGTGTCACTGCTTTCCCGAGGGGGTTTGTGAGACCCAGGGCATGGGTTTTTGCGTGGCCCGTGAAGATGGACCTTTCCATCCCTGTTGTGTAACTGCCTGATGGTCCCACAAATGCTACAGGTGCCTCTCGCTTTCTGTGAAGCCGCAGTCAGAGATGGAGAGTTACTCCCAGATGTACCATCCATTTATTTTGGAATGACCCAAGAGAGGAAAATTAGCATTGTCTGGGTTGTACAGTGGAGCGTATTTACTATTTAGGTCCTAGCTACCATTAATATCATGCAAACTCTGAGTATAGCTAAATACGATTCAAAGTAAAAGGTAGGCCTACCTTCGGAAATCCTGTCTGATTTCTAACACGCCCAGAAAACTTCAAAACCAGACAGTGCAGCGTGTATGGCCTCTAGATACGATTAAATAGCATAACGTAAATATCATGGAAAACTTCGAGTGCACTCAAATACGGCTCAAGGTAAGAAACAGGCTACCTGTTGGCAAAACATGCCCTGCTTCTAATAGAAAACGCCGAAAAACGAAACGTTGCAACCAAGACAGAAGACCGTCACCGTAAATCCAAACGGAGGGAGTGCCTGACCGCCTGTCTGGCCGCTAACTTCAAACTACAGGTGTGATGGCATTAAATAAGGCCAAACGAGCAGCTAAGTTCGAAATTATCACAACAGAGCCAGAACTCTATCGTGAATTCAGAGACGAAAACACCCGTCGAACAGAGCAAAAAGTGAAATTAAAACCAAGTTTAGCTTCCAGAAAACAACAAGCTGCCATCTTGTCCAGAGGCCACTCCAGAATTGGAGTGGCCTCTGGACATTTATTTATTTATTATTATTATTATTATTATTATTATTATTATTATTATTATTATTATTATTATTATTATTATTATTATTATTATTATCATCATCATCATCATCATTAATATTATCGATTTACTATGCGCCAATATAAATGATGAAGCATCAACCGCTGGCGCTGAGTAATTGTGAGTGAAGGACTTGCTCAAAGTACACACATAGTAAAAGTTTCAGAGAAAGAGGTGGATCGAACCCCTACTCTCCGCATTACCAGGCGAGCGCTCTAACCACTCGACTACCGTGTTCCACAATGTAATAAGTGTTATGTCATGTTCAGCTGTGCACTTAACTAGCTTTATCTAATCTATTAATCTTATCTTTAACACTTTGATAACAGAGTGACTAAAGAGCTGTTCCAGAAAAATGCATTTCATTCATTCATTCATTCATTCATTCATTCAGAGCATTTATATAGCGCCTCTTCAAGAAGCTAATCAGAAGCGCTCCCGGCCCAGCCACGACTAAAGAAAAAGACTTGAGGGACTTGTAACCCTGCCGGTTGGCTCACAAGTAAAGAGCGGAGCTTAAGCGGGAGGTCATTCCAGGTGGAAGGTCCCACAACCGAAAAAGCACGGCGCTGCTTAATAGCCAAGCGTGCCCGTGGAACTAGGAGCTCACCCCTCGTCGTAGAACGAAGCGCCCGACGCGCTGCAACGTCGGACACTGGGCGGCAAAGATAACGCAAGTAAGATGGAGCACAGCCAAGAACGCAGCGAGAAACTAGAGCAGCAGTGCGGCATTTCGTCGTTAAGGTGTTAACTAATCAAATATTCATTGATTCCAATTGTTCTAGTCTAACTAATTCTATTCAAGTACAATTCATCTCAATCCAGCCTAGAGTTATAATAACCTAGAGAGAGACAGAGACAGACAGAGACAGAGACAGACAGAGACAGACAGACAGACAGACAGAGACAGAGACAGAGAGAGAACGCAGTCTTGTGATAACTATATTATCGCATTGTTTTTGTAGTAGGCCCTAATCATATTTTATTATTACTTTATTTATCATCATTTATAGGGATGCTCTCAATTTCTTTTAATAGGCCTTTGAGCCTAAAATGGACGAACGCTTAGGCATTGAACACTGGGTCAGCGTATCGAACTGGTCATAGACTGGTCGTATTTCATCGTTACATTACGTTATCGGTTTGCTATGTTTTTTTGTTTCTTGTGCTTATTATAGTTATGCTATATATTATGTTAGTGCAAACCTCTTTGGCAGATGAAATTGAATGGATTATTGCAAGTGTTATCAATTCCTGCTCAGTTTTTGATGGACATGCAGCTTGCATTGACATCGCCTGGCTGAGAATATTCATCCCAGAATGAAAACGTCACATCAACTGACGTACCTGTCACTACAAAAGAATTACTCAGGCATCTTTATAAGTATTACGTGATTGCTCTCAGACACATTCAGGTGTTAATCTATATTATGTATCTGTAGAGCATTGAAAACAAGTTTAAGAACAACTGGTCCTTATAATTATGTTTTGTGCATAGATAGTTGGTCTTCATTTCTTCATTTTTCTCTTTTGCTTTTGTTCTTCTACGGGTTTCGGATATGTCTGGTGACGAAAAAGTTCTTCATCAGAATGAACACCATTAGTAAAAATTATTTGGCTATATCAGACTAAGACTAGGCGTAGGATTAAGCATAGGAATAAGAATTGGGCAAGCCTTAGGAATAGGACTAATACAACAACATTACTGAAACTTGAACTACAAATAAGATTAGTAAAACAGAATGGGACTAAAATAGATACAGGACTCGATTACATCACATAAATTCAAATCAGACAGGCTTACATCAGATCACATCAGATTAGAAACTTTGTATGATTGATGATTCATATCAAAGGTTTTACCTGCGTTTTGCCAGTTCCACCAACTGCTACGTAATCCAATCCAGTATTCAGTCACGTCCAGGTATTGACTGATCAAATTAAGGTCTTGGAAGATCGCCAAATCTCCGCCATTTAAGAGACAGTAGTTCCTTGCGCTCAACAAGACTGTCTTATCATTTGAAGCAACATAGCAAGAGCCATCCGGCGTTAACCATTTTCTTCCACTCATACAGGCATATGCTGAAACGTACAATTTAGTAGTACCTTAATACGACTAATATTTTATCAGGCAATTAAGAACGGTTCGTTAGGGGTGGTCGTTAAGAATCTTCAACACGAAGATAAAAACTTATTGCTAAACACTCGCTTACAAACCTAGATAAAAAAATCTGATAATAGCATGAAAGCAAAGGCAACACATTTGCTTATATTCCTTTATTGTATTGTATTGTATCTGGGTATTAATAAGGCGCCTCTAGCAGTAATGACTATTCACTATTCAGAGACGTTTCCATCGTGAGCACTCCGAGTTTATAGAAAACTCCTTCGTAGCATGAGAATTGAAGGCTACTCATTTCTTTACATGTGAGGTTTTGTCAGGCGCTATATCATTGACCATATACATACATGAATACACATAGAAATTCCATTGAAGTGTGTTCCAGATCTAGATATAAAACCTACTCCTGTTTTACTAAAATCTCAACAAATTCCAGACCTTTGTGTGTTGCAGTAGCTATTTAAAATCGTTACAACTTACATGAAGCGGGATACTGACACAAGTAGCTGAAGTTATAGATCCCACTCGTAGGATTCACTCTGATTGAACTTGAAGTCTCTGGTTTAGAAATAGTGATGAAACTTTTGATAAAATCTGAAACGCCTTGAATAGCTGAAGGAAAGAAAAGAAAAAAGTACGTTGACATTTTGTTAATCAATCACTTCAGAGTGAAATAAAGACATTATTTCTGAAGTATTCCTCTTATCCCATACACAAATATAATAAATAGTGTCTTCTTCGACTAAAAATCCAGAAAATATCTGCAGATATGCCGCAAACATTTTTATCTAATCTTTCTGCATGTGTTTATTATACATAGTCTAATTTGCGACTAAATTTGACCAAAATCGTAAAACCTTGATTAAAATGAAAATTAATTGAAAACAAACAAAAATTTTATGCATCTGTTCGTCTAAATCTCATGCAATGCACTTCAATACAAATTTTTTAATGCATTCTAGACAAACAATAATATTGAATTGCAAATGCTTGAAAGAATATCATCAAAAAAGCTAATGCCTACCGGTAACGCATGCTCATAATTTTCAAGTTTTTTAACAAATATGTTCATATTCAAGGGCACTCCTACTACAAATTGATGTTAACTTGGCCTTGGCCTTGACGCAGCTACTTTAAGATCCGCACTTCTGCGTAGTAGCCTAATTTAAAGTACGATTTATGTAAAGAACGATTTGCAAAATAAAAAACGGGAAAAAACGTGACGAAAAATAAAAAACCAAAACAACGACAGTTTTTGAACAAAAATAAACAACGATTAAAACGTTGTTTACAACTATGGATGGATGGATGGATGGATGGATGGATGGATGGATGGATGGATGGATGGATGGATGGATGGATGGATGGATGGATGGATGGATGGATGGATGGATGGATGGATGGATGGATGGATGGATGGATGGATGGATGGATGGATGGATGGATGGATGGATGGATGGATGGATGGATGGATGGATGGATGGATGGATGGATCGATGGATGGATAGATGGATGGATCGATGGATCGATGGATCGATGGATCGATGGATCGATGGATGAATGACCCATGCCCTCGCAATAAGTGCAGTTAATCTTAATAACAAATTGCTATACCTGTAGACAAGAAAATCTTACCCGGTCCCGTGTAGTTTGTTCCATTTAGCCACCTCCAGTTATTTTCGCCGCCGTAACTGGCATTTGCACCTATCCAGATGTCGTTGCTGTACAAACTGAAATGGCTGAGTGCTTCGATAAAAGATTGTCTTTGAGTCGGGGTGTTAAGAATTCCCAGAGTGGAGTTCATCGATTTGCAGTACGACTGAGCGTCTAGCCACGACTTAACGCTCAACCCAGAGTCTGGTTTTATGTAGAGTATGCCACTGGAATTGTATTCCTCCCTGGCTGCCGCAAATTGCGCATGTAGAAGGAACAGCAATACACCTGATCGTCGCATAAAATAGTTATATGTTAGAAAAATAACAGTAATTCAAGTACACGTAGCCTATGCAGTTTTCCAAGCGCCTGAAGTATGTATTATTTGACAGTGATTTCACTGGTTCAAGTAGGGAGCGCCATTGGTGGATTTTTCTGAAAGTGGCGTTTTATAAATGTCAGATTAATTACAGTTTGATGTATTAGCGATTTATTTTTCAAAGCCTCAGAATACAGCATCGGGTGGCCCAGTCCTCTCCCTCGTCGTCTGATTTTCCATAGGCAATGTGCAATCTCTGGAACAGTTTATCGATCACCACTGTTCATGCCTTACATATAGCCTAGATGAACCAGCATTTATCTGTGTTTGCGGGAATTCTAAACAGCGACAGTCCAATTCACTCATCACTACACTATCAGGAATTCGAACCACCGACTACTGGGCTGAAGTTCATCGCTACACTCAGTGGCGTAGCAAGGTTTTGCGGGCCCTTGTGCAGAGCTTCGGTGGTGGGCCCTCCCCCTTGAGCCCCCTTCGATTTCAAAGAAAAACGCTGTGCAAAAAGCGCTGTAGCATACAACATAAATAAGGTCAGATAATCAAATTGGACAAGTCACAAGTGTCAAGTCTACGGCATTTAAAGTCCCCCGTGCACGGACCGTTATAACCCGAGATGTTTAGATTTCTGAAATAAGCCACCTTCGGGATGCGAACCGCAATCCGCACTCTCTCTTGCACAGAGGAGCATGAGACGCAGCCTACGCTCTTACCGATATGTAGCTAACTGGGGTTGGGTTAAGTTGATTTTACTACATTCTGAAAGGAAAGCGCCTCTGACAGTCTGACCTCTGGGGCCCTTGTGCCGCCGTGGGCCCTTGTGCTTTGCACAACCTGCACAACCCATTGCTACGCCACTGGCTACACTTGTAAGAACCTCCAA
Source organism: Aporrectodea caliginosa (assembly GCA_020284085.1). Taxonomy (NCBI): domain Eukaryota; kingdom Metazoa; phylum Annelida; class Clitellata; order Crassiclitellata; family Lumbricidae; genus Aporrectodea; species Aporrectodea caliginosa. Next base: position 177,422 of record JACEVL010000696.1, read on the forward strand.
TAAACACATTCCTCAACTTCGGCTTTGTTAAAGATCATTTGGGAGGTGTTCAAAGAAAGTTTAACAACTGTGACGAATGAATGACTTTGTTATGTAGCAATATCGTTCCCTAAAACGCCTCGTCATTTAGCCAGGTAGCGCAGTAAGTTTATTAAGTCCTATGCTATCTTAGAAGAATACGTGTTGCAGATCGTTGCATAATTCTAGGTCATACAGCAGTATAACAGGTTTCTACGCAGTACCTCTTGCATGCCAAACCTTCAACTGAAACACCGCTAACGACTCTTTCGGTCTGTCTGTTTGTACGTATAGGCCTATACGGCTGTATATCTGGCTGACTGCACTTCTGTTTGCCTTTCTGCCTGACATCATCCATCCATCCGGGTGGCCCGATAGCGCATTGGATAACACGCTGGCATGGAGAGCGAGAGGTACCGAGTTCGAGTCCCGTAGGGCGGATATGCTTTGTAGGCTGCTATTAGCGCCGTTGTATTGCAGGCTGTCTGTTCTGTTAGTAGTTAAGATTTAAATTGCATAACATGTAAATGTACAGCGCAGTGCGTTTGTCAGGCGCTTAATAAAGAAAAAGATTATTATTATTATTATTATTATTATTATTATTATTATTATTATTATTATTATTATTATTATTATTATTATTATTATTATTATTAATAATAATAGAATAGAATATGAAAAGCTGAAACGCCCACCGTATACGATTTCCATTCTAGTTTCGTAAAACATCACGAAGAAGACTAAATGAGAAGTTCTAATAAATGCAAAATATAAGAAGCTTAGTATAAAAAATTTTTAATCCAGAGAAGTTCCAACCACTGCAAGCAGAGAGTAACAAATTGTGTTTGAAGCTTTGAACGTCTTTGTGTATTGATACTTATGCGCCATATTGTGGTTTGTGAACATCTGCGGAGAATTTCCCATTCGCAAGCAAGAAGCTGTCATTGGTTGCGAAAGTAGGGTAGAAGGGGTAATAGCTTACAGGGTCTATTGCTCAAAAGCTGCTTTTTCAATGGATTTACTCAAGTCTGCAGCCGCATACATCAAGACCTGCCCCGAGTAGGGCCTAATGCATTCTATACTTGGAAATACGTACAACTGAAGGATTAACAATGGTTAGTAGCAATGGTTATTGGCGGGGTAAAAACACGGGCTGACTCAATAAATGTAGGCCTACATAGCTGCACCAATCCTATAAAACGCTTTTTCGTCTATGATAGCAATGATAAGAGGAAGTAATAATGGTAGTAAAATAATAATAAGGTAATAATAATAGGTAATAATAATAATAGTAATAATAATAATAATAATAATGATAATAATAATAATAATAATAATAATAATAATAATAATAATAATAATAATAATAATAATAATAATAATAATAATAATAATAATAATAATAAATAATAATAATAATAATAATAATAATAATAATAATAATAATAATAATAATAATAATATTACGCTTCAATGCCGTCGCGTTCCGGGAACCTTTTCGGACAAAACGACTGACAACACCATTCCAGAATAATAATCTTCTCCAGCAGTCTCCGGACTTTTTAGACCACCTGAGGGATCCTTGATACCTCGGGTATTAAAAACAAATAATAATAATAATAATAATAATAATAAAACGCTCTTCAGATAGTTTCTTAGAGCCTGAGTGATTACTTCTACCTGGCGAGAAAAAATAATATGGTAGTAATAATAACCAATTATGGTAGTTACAATAAGAGGATGACGATCAGTTCCAAAAGCTAACCCCGAGAGATGCCCATGGGTACCATTCGTTTGCGCCTTCATTTTCTTAGCCTCGGCATATGGGGCGGGGGCTGATTAATCTCTCGCGGTAGCCGTCTTATCATCCCGCCGGCTGTGTATGGTCAGTTTACTCCATTCTATAGCCAAGTTATCCCCTTGTTGGAATTTGAACTCCCATCTTTCGGGTGACAGTCCAGTAGACTAACCACTAGACCAGGCTTGTTTAAACATACGGCCCGCGGGCAATTATCCGGTCCCCGAGTGGGTTCATCCGTCCCGGGGAGCCTGACAAAATATATTTTCTATATGTCTAAAATTTTTATTTCCTGAATTAGTCGCTAATTTGCCCGGTATTGAAAATTGCCCGTAATTATTTGCTTCACAAGACTCTAAGTTTGTAGCCTTAATTCTTAATCTTTCTTTCAGCATCAAATAACGGAGTCAATAAGTTGAAGTAAAAAGCGAAACATTGACTCCGAATGTAGAGTTTTGAAGACAGTGTGAGCCTAGAGATTTTTCGTCATTGAGCATTCTTAGGCAGTATTTTGTTTGATCTGTCATGAAAAAGAGCATTCAACAAGGAGTACACGTTTAAGTGGCATTATTCCACAAAACATGGCACACAGTTGCACCTGATCACGATGATGTGATCTACTTTAGTCAGGTTCGCTGGTTGAGGAGGGCAGCAACACTAAACAGATTCTGATCACTAAGGGATGAAATAAAATCTTTTCTTGCATGCAAAGGAAAAGATGTAAGCTTTTAAATGATAATTGAATAAAATTCTTCTCATTTTTTACATAGCTAAATATCTAGCTGATTCGAATGTCAAGCTTCAAGGTGGTTTACAAATATTATATGAAGAAGTAGTTGCATTTTCTCGAGAGTTACAGCTTGTTCAAACTACGTGAGTCTGACAAAGTTGTCCCATTTGTCAAACCGGGTTCACCAGGTCCATTGATGGCATTGAAATGGTGAACCATGACAAGTACTCTGAACTACTTGCAACCCTTTTCGGTAAGTTCACACACAGATTTACAGATTTCAAGTGACATAATAATGACATAATAGTGCTTTCAGATCCATTTTTGAAACTGATCCGGCTGATGTTCCAGAAACATTGCAACTGGAACTTGTTGATATTCAGAATGACAGTCATACGAAGAGAGCTTTCCTTTTAACATTTAATACACAGCATGTATCCCAAGAGACTTTTCCAAATCTGTACAGTCCTGCACTTAATTGTATCGCGCTCTTTGTTACTGCATAGTGTTGTGAACAGTTTTTCACTGGAATGTCAACCATTAATCAGTTACTCTTGACTCTGAGCTTACTTTGTTTCAACATGTGAACCTAATCGCACGGAGTTGTAATTATCAGCTTCGTCAGCTTCGAGTGCTCTCTCTCTCTCTCTCTCTCTCTCTCTCTCTCTCTCTCTCTCTCTCTCTCTCTCTCTTTCACGATGCGATTGTGGTCCTTGTTCACGCCTTTGTTACTAGTCGAATTGACCACTGTTGCTCCCGACTGGCTGGCCTTCCCCTTGGGTTCTGGGGCGACTAGATCGAGTACTACGCTCGGCTGCTCGGCTTATTGGACGGCTTCCTAAGTTCTTCCTGTTTGTCTATACATGCGTGATGTGTTGCATTGGCTGCCTGTGTCTCAGCGGATCTCATACCGCATTGCTGCTCTGGCTGCGCTCCATCTTACTTGCGCGATCTTTGCCGCCGAGTGTCTGACGTTGCAGAGCGTCAGGCGCTTCGCTCTGCATGCGACGAGGGGTGAGCGCCTAGTTCCACGGACTCGCTTGGCTATTAGGCAGGGCCGTGCTTTTTCGGTTGTGGGCCCTTCCATATGGAATGACCTCCCGCTTAAGCTCCGCTCTTTACTCGTGAGCCATCCGACAGCGTTCTACAAGTCCCTCAAGTCTTTTTTCTATAGTCGTGGCTGGACCGGGAGCGCTCCTGAGTAGCTTCTTGAAGGGACGCTATATAAATGCTCTGAATTACATCAACTGTTGAAACAGATAATTTTATAGAGTATTTGTGTAAGCAAAAGCAATGTCAAGTATCTCATTAGTACAAACATAATTAGCAATAAAAGTGTGCACATGTGGTACCTGATAGTGAGGTAGGCAAGCAAATTTATTGTTCTTTAGTAGACCTATGCATCGCGTTTAAAAATATTTATAAAAATTTGTGTTCGGCATCCTAAGTCTTAGAAAAATGGCAATGTGGCCATTCACCCCAAAAGGTAGGACACCCCTGCACTAGAATATCGCACAACCCAATCTAATCTAATCTAATCGCAATCTAATCTTCTAACCAATAGAATCGTATACATGCTTAGGTATGTATTAAGACGTTTGATGTTGCACTGTTAGTAAGTAATATACCTCTCTCAAAAGACAGTCCTAACAAATCTTTTATCAACTACAATGTACTGTTTTGATGCTCTTAACTACAAAACCGCAAACGTCACTGCATGTCTAGTGCTTCATAGGCGTCATCATCTGCTTCTCTTTGACTGCTGTCTAATCCTTCGTATGCTGCGCCCTCCTGCGTTTGTTCTCGCTGCATGTTTCGTGCCGCATTTGCAGCCGATTCGTTGTTGTTTGGCGAATTCTTCTGATACACCGTTGTTGAAGATACTGGCTTCTTCTGTGTTCTAAGCAAATAAAGCAGAGAAGCTCGTTTAGTGGTTCAGTTAATTAGCATAATTAAACATTTTCAACACACAAACTGTCAACCTGTTCGGGAGCAATTTAAGATCGCTACGCTGGTTTGAAAGGCTATGACGGGCACTGCTCCGAACCATATTGCCGAGCAGTGCCTTCCAGTTGGCACTCAAACTGGTCGGAGGTCGCTCTGGTCTGCCTCGCAAAATGACTTGATTGTACCGTGCTTTTTGAACCACCACCCATGCTCGTCGGGACTTCTCTGTTGCGGCGCCACGGGTCTGGATTGCTCTTCCGCCCTCTGTTCGTGACATTAATACCGCATGCGACTGTATGGTTTTCTCTAGACTTCCTAAAGACGGACTTTTTCAGGTGTTTGATGGACACATTTTGAGCGCTTCTGAGAGACTCACGAAATAGTGTTGCTTTATAAATGTCTTGTTACATTACATTACACTACACACCGTAACGCCTTTGAAGGATTCATAATAGGAATGGACCGTTATATATTCGTCCAGAATTTATTTAGCTCCTTTTATATTACATAACTTTAAAGGGTTTTAAGCCTGATGGTTGATTAACAAGACACTTAGCGTTTTGTTAAATTAGCTTGACGTTTTCAGTTTCTATTTTAGTTTCTATTATTGAAAAAGTGGACCAGTTCCATTATTTGACTGCCAGTACTTACTGACTCATTTACCCACATTTATTTGCGTGACTTGCTACCTAGTTATCAAGTTTCAAGTAGCCTACATGGATGTATAAGTAGGTAGGCAGCTAGGCATGCAGATAAGTAGGTAATGTAATGTAACATAGGCTAACTGAAGGCGCTACCTCTATCTGTCTACCCATAGTTTCTATCTACCCATGTACCTATCTTCATAGACTTCTACGTACAACATACGTCTTAATGTGATGTAGTTATAATGTACTGTAATGTGATGATATAATGCAATGCGAACATTAGCCCACCTCAATTTATCTCTCTTGATGATAACCACAATGATTATGGTTGCGATTACTATCAGAGGTATTCCGACGCCAAGTCCAGCGGCAATCCCAACGTCTACAAAACAAGAACGCAATGTGAGTATATTTGCTATGTTTTTCTGGACTAAATTGGGAGACTATTGCAGCAGAATGAAGAGAATTTAACAGTGACCACAATGAAGAGAAACCTTGTATCTTTTAATTAGCTGTATGTCTACTGAATATAAATTCTTCGAATTAATTGTATGTATATTGCATCACAAACGGTTTGTGAATAACTAGGATCTAAAAGAGTGTGCGGCTCAGTGGTCTATATATGATCGTGTCTCTATCAGCAAGCAGCAATGGTAACAGCGCATGCTTGAAAGTAAGGTTTCATATTATTTGTTTATTGAGCTCATTGCTGACATGCCGCAGCCATTTACAAAGAAAGAAGAAATGTAGGCCTAGTAAAAATTAAAAATCAAATCAAATAAACAAATAAATTAAGAATTCTATCGGCCATAGTCAGATAGTGGGCCGTGGTCGAGTACAGTACTCGGGAAATGTAGTCTTGCGATGTAGCCTACTGATCCCGTGTCCAGCACTTTGAGGTTCGTCCATTGCGGGCTCAGAGGTCTCAAGAAATTAAACGCCACCCCTGTGTTCCACCAAGAGACATGCCAGTCTTGCTTTAGTTTACTTTAGAAGAATGAAAATGAACTAAAATCCCCACTTTTGCATGAGCCAATTTGCGCGGTAGATTCGCCTCCGTCATTTGATGACAAAGTCGCATTTTCCGGCAATAAACCATTGTCTACAAGTCAACCAAGCCAATCGTACAGTTCAATGCAAATCAAAAATATGAATAGGATTGCTCAAAAATTTTAATTTTGTATTCACCACTTATGCAGAATATTGCTGAGCGATAATAGCATAATATATTTAGGTATTAAAAATTACTGGATAATTGTCCAGATGAGTAACGTACTGACTTTGCACAAAAAGCTATGTATCAACTGTAAACATACACATGCAAGTGGCACGTTCAGATTTACATCCATAATCAGAAGAGACAGAAAGAAAATAATGTAATGTAATTCTGCGTGAATATTCTAAGGTGCCTTCTTAGCTAGCTTCAGAGTTTTTGACACTTCGTCTTGTTGATGTAGGCCTACTCACTTTGTTGTTGGCAGATGAAGGCTAACTTCTGTTCACAGTCGATCTCTTTCCAGCCATTGGAAGTTGTGCTGATGCAATCGAAACCCTTCGTGTTGCTTGGTTCGTTCGAGGTCCACTGGGTAAAGAGAACTTCCTGCGACGTGCCAGTCACTGCAATCACACAAATATATACAGTGTATGTCTACTCGTCATGTATGATCAGTTACTGCTAACTAATTTAATCCTGTACTTTATTATTCACATTTAGCATCATATAGGCTGGCACAGAGCGCGCCTCTGATTAGTGTTGATCCTTGAGCTTAGTACTTAGTTACTTAGTACTTAGGCAATGCATCTTCTCCACTCGTATCTGTCCACCGCCAGCTCCTCCGTCTCTTCCCATGACATCTCTAGGCATCTCAATTCTCAAGTCGTCTCTGTTGGTTCCCGGCCAGTTCTTCCGTGGTCTTCCTCTCTTCCTTCTCCATCCAGAAATCCAGGACATCACAATTTTACTTTTCTATCTTCATCCATACGGAAAACATGCCCCATCCATTGAAATCGTCTCACTCTGCTGATGTTTTCTGTACGGAATCTTTTTGTCCCGTCCTCTCTCTTACAGAGATATTTTGTCCCGCTTTGAGCGGCGCTATGTAATATTCAAATCCCAATTACAAATTACTGAACCAATAAGCAGTAAGCGTCAATCTACAGAATGTTTCTCGAGAAGAGGTATTTTGAAGAATTATTGCCCAACATACACCGGTAATCTGCGAGGTACAGGTCACTAACAGAATAGGTATCACAGATAGGCCTATTCTGTACCTGCGTTATGCCAGTTCCACCACCTGTTTCTCAGTCCAACCCAAGGCATTGGATAATTGTAATCCACCAAAGCAACGGCGTCCGATAAGTTGTGGAACGTTGCCAAGTCACCGTCATTTTCCAGGCAGTGATTCCGCGCAGAGAACCACGAGAGTAAATTGTTATACACAACGTTGCAACCGTTTTCCGTGGACACGGATTTCCATACATGTTCTGTTTCGTTGCAAGCTTCTGTCGCAAAAACATTTAGGTCACTAAAGATGAGTTGATACTTGTGAGAATCGAATTATTCATTTTCATCAGTTCAGCTGTTTCACCTCTTTAAAATAGACTTCTGCAGAAATTATGGAAATTGAATAACTGAAAGCAGTGCATTTCTGATTCCTCGAAAAAAAAGTACATCACCCATAGTTTCCGTCTGTCTTTCTACCCGTCTACCAAAAGTTCCTTTTTTTCTGCCAGGACTTGAAACCGAAATAATGATATCTGCGTCACTGATTTTATTTTTGACTAAACGACTTTTCACTTATGATAATTAGACTAAGGGCATTGTTACATCATGATGACTACTGCGTCTGCTCAACCTCTCGATCTTTCGGAGTAGGTAAGCGAGCAGCGGCGCAATTTTAAAAACGATTTGTTGACAGTGGTTTGCTGCGGTCAACATCAGGACCGTCCTATTCCTGAGTTCTATGGGAACGAGTAAAAAGCATCCTACCTTAACCCTTATGCCTCTGAAGACTTTCAGTAGAGGCACATGTAGGCATTTGTGTTATTCTTTTCCGCTGTAGGCCTACATCTGAGGAATTCCTACAGAAGCGTGTAAGCATGTGTTTAGATGCATGAGCGGGTGAAATCCTTATCAGACACAGGAGGTTAAGGTAAGATGTGCGGTTCCTATGCACCTAGTCGGTGCAAAGTATTTAGACAAACAGCAAATCCACCGTAGTCTAGTTTCTGGTTTCTGTGTCCTACTGGATTTCGATCTGACTTAACTTATGTCTTATGATTCTGACTGCGATTTTCACTTCACTCAGTCATAAAATGATGTCTTCGCAGTATAATAACTGAGCTATAACAGAAGTCGCTAGATTAGATTAATTTAAAATTGACAACTTGCCTGGGTTTGAATAGTGACATATTGAAAAGCCAACGTAGATTGCGGGACATCCATAGGGCACAACTACGCCTGGATCTAGCTTAGACATGCCAGCTACAAAATCTTCTGAAAAAACCAAACCAAACATCACACTGTTAGGAATGCATGCATCTGGTATTTTATATTCATGTAGCTCCTTTTCTGAAACATTTAATTAGCTGCTCGTAAAGTGTTGGAGTAACTCCTACTGACTTTTCTCTTGTACCTATATTACAGCAATGCAACGCCTAGCTTTCTAAGTGATGGACCACCCACCTGGAATAGGACCTCACCTAGATCTACGTATTCTTTTAACCAGCGGCGCAGCGTACACCTTCTACTTGAAACTGTGCTATTTCGCCCGAACTGGGCTGGTAGCGCCTCTGATTATCTTTGAGGGGTCTATTTAAATTCTGCGAATTAATGGAACTAAACAGGATTATTAGATAAGGTACGATTGCGTAGAACTATAATGGTCAAGAATCAGTTTCATTTTGTGTGAACAAATGTTTTGCATATATAATGAGCACAGGTGTTCTTTTAGGTTGATATATATATATAATGTATATCGATTGTTAAGCGTTTTAGTCTTAGGCCTTAGTTGCGCTGTCGGCTCGTGGGCGCTTGGCCTAAAGTAGCCTAAACATTGGCTGACGGTAGATTCTCTTTACACGTGCAGTTAGCGCGCCAAACTTAGAAACTGCTGATGACAGTGAATTTGAACAATACAGTGTAGTACAGTTGTTTTAAGGCAAGAGTTGAGTTTGTTGTTATTAAACTGTGTTTGAAGAAGAAAGAAACATTCAAAGAACTGTGTCAATTTAATTCTTAAACAGTTAGAAGACGTTGAGCAATTTATATGTAGAGATAAGGAAGAGTTCTTGAGGTAGGTCACAACTAAGAAAGGAAAAGAGTTGGTGACATATTTGGTGGCAGCGGTGGGATTCGAAACAACGTCTGGGATTCGAAACAACGTCTGGGATTCGAAACAACGTCTGGGATTCGAAACAACGTCGACTGGTGAATACGCATTCAAATCATTGGTAAATCTACGACAACGAAAGCCTCAACGACAAAGGTATAAAAGTTGGTTGTTATCAAACAAAGAACAATCCCCAATACTTCAAACACAAAAGAAAACTCGTGTTTCCAGAAAGGACAGCACTGAAGTAAAGAAGTAAGATGGAGAAATTAAGTGTCAAAAACAAGCAGAACTGAAGAAGATGTCTTCTGAAAGATTAAAACAGCGCTTGTTAAAGGCTGGTTTTGAAGGAGAGAAACTGGAAGATATGTCACGTGAGGACATGCTAGAAGCGCTAGCTGAAGTCAGGCTTAAGAAGCAGAAGAAGAAGAAGGTGCTGTCGGCGGTGCTGTGGAAAAGGTTATTGAAAAACCGCCTGGACTTATGTCTATGGAGATGATGATGCAGTGGATGATGATGAAAGAAGAAAAGAGAGGAGAAACGGAGACAAGACGAGAAAGAGAGAGAGGAGAAACGGAGACAAAGAAGAGAGAAAAGAGAAAGAGGAGAAACGAAGACAAGACTGAGAAAGAAAGAGAAGAGAGGAGAAACGGAGACAAGAAGAGAAAGAAATAAGACAGGAAAAATTACGTCTTCAGAGCAGAAGAGAGAGAGAAAGAAGAGAAAGTAGAGAATGCAAGACAGGAAGAATTACGTCTTCAGAGAGAGAAAAAGAAAGAAGAGAAGGCAGAACGTCTTCAGAGAGAGAAAGAAGAGAAAGCAGAGCAAGTTCGTGTGGCAGAACTTGAGTTGCAAAAGCAACAATTTGAGATTCAATTAGAGCAATTGAGAAGAGATCGAGAAGA
>JACEVL010000697.1:0-147043 GCA_020284085.1 Aporrectodea caliginosa
CCTACAACACAGACCTCTACAGAATCAGGTGTGGAAGCTGATCATGGGATCACAAAAGGAAAATTACTATAGACAGATGATGACAAACTTCTGAACATCGGACCTCTCCTCTCGGTCTCAAACGTCAATGAAACGCTGAATAACGGATGGCAAGAAACAGAAGAAAATCCATAAAAATATGTAGGACGTCAACGGCAATGTAGCCATAGGACGTCGGTAAACTTCAGTGCTCGTTTCCTCCGCTATGAAAATCGACCACGGAATGATGGCGAAAGACGAGACGAGCAAAACACCACCAACTTCACTGCATACCTACAAATAATAATGTTTTCGGAAACAAAAACACATTTTTCTATGTTCTTTTCAGGGGAAAAAATAGAGAGTGAGAGCCAAATGGATTCGAAGGCTGTGCGCTCCGGGGTGGCGGCGCTGTTCGTGATGGGGTTGCCTCGGGCAGGTTGACCGTGCCGGGGTGGACCTGCCACACCTGTGGATGGATGGTGGCGACGAAACTCCCAAAATCGGACCTCTTAGCCCAGTTCCCTTGGATCTACAAACGCTTGGGGATCCGGAGGGTGGCATAGAAGAACTGACAAAAAGAATGACACATTGTGGGGCGCGGTAGTGAAGAGGTATGTTCGGTGCCTTGCAGCCGGAGGGCTGCGGGTTCGATTTCATCTCAAGCTACCGCGTAGGGACCATGGGCAAGTCCTTCACTCGAAAGAGCCCAAGCGCTTCGGCGCCAAACACCGATCCAGTGTCATACTGTATTCGGGAGCGCCTCCGAGTACAAAACTCGAAGAGGCGCTATAACAAGTGCACATACATACTTGACAACTGAAAGACGTCAAGGGCCATTGATGCCAAAAGACGTCGTTAAACAAACACCCACATACCTACGTTTCGCCGTCGGTCACCCGCAAAAGCGGTAAGAAACTTTTACTTGAACAAATAAATAAATCGGATTTGAACTCAGTGACGATTGCCGCAGACGCGCAAACTGCTGAAATAGTCTTAGATGCCAGGTCAATCAGCCGGAACCGGAAGCACAGAAGAGTGCAGGTAAATTCCAACGGAATTACTACCGAACACCGATTTCAAATGACAGACGAGCAGAATTGGATAGCCTTTTCAAACGTAGCATATACGGTAAGAGCGAAGGCAACTTTCTACCATTTCTATTTAAATCGCGACCAAGAACCTTGAAAAAGGCAATCTTAACCGCCAGTCGTTGTATTCCTGAGGCCATCCAGATTTCTGGATATAGCCTCAAAATTATTTGCAGGACAGAAGCCGAGAAAGAGAAAATAAAGGCAATCAACCAAATCGACGGAAAGAAAATTGAGTGGAGCGAAGGAAATCGCCGAAGAGATCGGCGCAAAGGATTGGAAAGCCCGACAGCAAAGCCAAGGTCGTGGGTTACGAGAAGGGAACCGAGCTGCCGGAGGTCATCGAGATCGACGGGTTCCGTTACAAAGTTAAGAAATTCTACCCATCTCCGATGAGATGCAACAAGTGCCAGAGTTTGGCCACATTGAACCCAACTGTGATAATGAATTAAAATGTTGTAGATGTGGACAGGCTCACAGCCGAACCGAATGAGAGGACGCTGAAACACCCAAGTGCGTCAACTTCTCTGGGCCACACAAACAAAGCCAAGAAACCTGCCCAACAGAAGAAGAAGCCCTTAGACAAAGAGCCAGAAGCCAAGCCGACGCAGCCAGAGCTGCCAGAGGAACAGAGGATGCAGCTGGCTGACTTTGTCAAGCTGATGGGTAAATCACCATTTGAGGTGAAGAGATTAGACAATTACAGGAAGCCGGAACCGATTCGGAGGCTAACTTTGAAGCAGGCATGATGAATTTTATTGTTGGTTTAGCAGGACTGATAAAAGACAAGACCAAGAAACGAGGCGAAGTGCTGGATGAAGTGATGACCATCGCGAACGCCCTCTACCTCAACAGAGGCATCAGGTTTGACGCGAGAAGCACCGAAGGTAATTAATCTATAACTGTAAATAAATTAATCTGTGTTTTTAAATTTTAGCATTCTCTATGGATCCCCCTCACCATCATGCAGTGGAACTGATGTGGTTTCCGAGCCCGTGCCTACGAGCTCAGAAGGTTTGTATATTGCTGTACAGTTGCTCCTGATGTAATAAGTGTACAGAAAACATTTCTCAAGGCCATGATCACCGAATTGATGGTTACGTAATACTTCGTCAAGACAGCTTGCACCCAGCCATAGAGGACTGGCCATCTTGCTTGAAGGAAGACATCAACCATACTCTACTGCAGCTGGATGAAATACCTGGAGTCGAGAGACAAGGTATTGAAATAACAACGGATAATGGTAGGATCAAGATTATGAATGTTTACATACCTCCTAGCACCACTGTAACTAAAGATCAGCTGAGTATGCTATTTTCAGATCGCAGATGCATCGTCGTCGGAGACTTCAATGCCCACAGCAAAGGATGGAAATGCACTACCAACAACAGAAGAGGAGTGGATCTAGGAGGTTGTCATAGAAAAAGACCTTGTGGTCCTGAATACAGGGCAATCGACTCTCAATCCCAGGGTAAGATCGGTAAACAATTCAGTCATTGATCTTGCTATTACTACTAAAGATGTTGCCTTGCGTTGCACCCACAGCGTCCTCAACACCAGCCTCGGATCCGACCACAAGGTCATGCTCACCAGAGTAGACGAAGTGGCGGACGTCGAAGGGAATGCAGGACTGCATCGCTGGGGCCTAAAGAAGGCTGATTGGAAGGTATTTTGACAGTCCAGCAGAATCCGGATTCATGACGGTATAATATCGGACGATTTTGATGCAACCTTCCAGAACTTCATGGAAGAATTGTACGAAACCACTTCCTCTGCTATACCGGAGACTGTTTTGGAATGAGAACTGTTCACAGGCAATCTACGAAAGAAACAGACTCCGGAACAAGGCAGCAAGATCGAAGAACCTGGATCGCATTCCAACATCACCAGGCGAAGACTAGAGATTCATCTCAGACATGGCTCGACAGAGGTGGGAAGACTTCTGTTCCACCTTAGACAGCCAGTCTAAGCTCGGACCAGTGAGGGGAATGGCATGAAGGATGAACGGTGCTCCAGCGCAGTGAAGCATCCCAACCCTGAGATCGGAAGGAAGAAAGGCCAGATCGAACATCGACAAGGCGAACCTGCTAGCGGAGACCTACGCTTAGACAAGCAGCACGGAGTACTTCAGCGAAGATTTAAGGAAATACGTAGAAGAGGAAACTCTGCTCCGGATCCTCCTCCATCCACCACCTCGGACACAGACGTCGAGGCCCTTTCAGTCTCCACGAACTGAAGGAGGTCATCAATGGGGACAAGAAGAACCGAAGCCCTGCAGACGACAAGATTCCATACGAGATGGTCCAGAATCTACACAAGTCAGCACTGAAGGTTCTTCTGAAGATCTACAACAGCGTCTGGAACAACGGCAGACTGCCTCAAGACTGGAAACATGCGATCATCCTTCCGATGCTCAAGCCATCCAAAGACCCAACGAAGCCGGAATCGTATCGTCCGATCTCTCTTACATCCTGCCTGTGTAAGGTGATGGAGAGGATGATAACGAACCGGCTACAGTGGTTTGTGGAGAGGAAGAATCTGCTGACGAAGGACCAGGCAGGCTTTCGGAAGCACCATCGACCAGGTCATCCGCCTACAGGACAAGGTCAGCAAAAGCCTGAAGAGCAAACATCACGTGCTAGGGATCTTCATCGACTTCGAGAAGGCGTACGACATGCTTCACGTTCCAACTCTCATGAAGAAGGTCCAAGATCTGGGTGTCATTGGTAACATGTACAACTGGATCAAGGATTCTCTGAGTGAGAGAACCTGTCTCTTTACTGTTTGCAGGAAAACGGAACACCGCAGGGGTCTGTCATCTCGCCCTCCTGTTCCTGATCATGATCAACGATTTACCAAGAGACGGAGCGCAGAGGTCTTTGTTTGCCGACGACAGCTCTCTGTTCACTGCAGAAAGAAACCTGAAGCTGCTGCAGCCGACGTGGAACTGAAGGTACTTGGTAATAAAATTGAGGTAAGCACCACTGCAAATAACAGATCCCGATCAAACGACCTAGCCGATCAATGCAAATATGTGGCAGAAAATGCTATCTGCAAACGCGTTCTAAAGGACATGGCCAGGCAACACTGGGAGGACTTCTGTGCCACCCTAAATAACAAGTCCAAACTGGGCCCCATCTGGGGTATGGCCAGAAGGATGAACGGGGGGCCAGCGCAGAAGGTCATGCCAACGCTTATAACAAACGGTAGACAGGCTAGCTCGAACGCCGAAACCTACTCCAAAGCAAGTAGAACCGCAAACTATGATGAACAGTTCAGGCGCTAATTGAAAACAATATAAATACTGTACCGAACTCATCGCCCAAAAGCACGTAAGTCGTTGAATTTGAACCCGGAGACAGTCGGCCCCCAAACATTCTGGTGGGGGAGGGAAATGGGGACCTTACAAAGAAGTTCCTAAAATACACCAAGGGATCCCAATGGAAGGCTATGCCCATCCTGACAAAACAGCAGCAACAGACAGAGGCTGAGAAAGCCCTCGACACCCGTCTGGGGCAGTTTATGGGGGTCTACTGCATAAGGCAGAAAATCAAAAGGCAGAAAATCAAAAGGCAGAAAATCAAGAGGCAGAAAATCAAAAGGCAGAAAAATGGCAGAAAAGTCAAAAGGCAGAAAAATCAAAAGGCAGAAAAATCAAAAGGCAGAAAATCAAACGGCAGTTATTTGCATTAAACAAACAATAATCTGACCGCAGAAAATGAAAAGGCAGAAACTGAAAAGGCGGAAAATAAGAAGGCATTGATTGATATTTGAAACAGTGGACACCACCCCACTTTTGTAAATGGATGCCTGGATGCCTTGAACCGCTGCTTTGAAGTAATTTGTATGAAGTCAACAATCAAAATACAGGGTCAGTTACTTGCAATACATAAACAGTAATCGTACCAGACTTTGTCAAAACAGATGCTTTGAAGTAATTTTCAGTAAATAAACGTTTCGAACGTTATGGAGGCCACCCGAGAGCAAACAGACTATACGAATGTCATTATATAAAGCAGCACATAGGCCTACCTTGAGAACTTGAGAATCATTTACGATTAATTGTCTAACGAATGTAGGATATAAGATGGCTGCTAACGTAGAGAGTGTGGAAATCGGAGTCTTTGTGGAAAAGTCTTCCTTCTCAGAAAGGTAAACGTTTGCTGACAGTACGTGATTACTATAGTTTCAATTAACTAAGACATACACGCCAAAGAACGGTGGTGGAAGCGCTGTATTGTATTGGAAGTGTGAGAGATGGCGTGATTTAGGTTGTTCGATCACCGCGAACACAGACATAGATGGAAAGATTCTGCAGATCATCGAACATCGAACATTATAACATTACAGGCCGATTTTTGTATGTTTTGAAATAGTTGGTGAATCAGGACATTTATAACGCTAATGGCGCTTTATATTTTTTGTGTTCTAACACTACGGATGAAATATTGAGTTTGTTATGCAACATCTTCATGAGTTTCTGCCTTTTGATTTTTCTGCCTTTTGATTTTCTGCCTTTTGATTCTTCTGCCTTTTGACTTTTCTGCCTTTTGATTTTTCTGCCTTATTATTTTTCCGCCTTTTGATTTTCTGCCTCTTGATTTCCTGCCTTTTGATTTTCTGCCTTTTGATTTTCTGCCTTTTGATTTTCTGCCTTTTGATTTTCTGCCTTATGCAGTGCTCCCTTCACACCGCCGTTGGGAAACTAGACAGTCAGGGCACCGTGACCAAGACAATAGCCATGGCCGGATCAACCCTCCTGTTCGACAGGAGGATTGTATTCGGCCGAGAAACAGAGAGCCACAGACTCTGGTTAAAACCAGATAGCGTTTAACTTCCGCATATTTGCATCCTTATTTAAATGCACTCCTTTTAATAATGGTGCTAACTGTTATGCAGTGGAATTGCAGAAGCTTTCAGGCTCATAAACATGAGATGGAGCATTATCTGCAAGAAGCAGCTGTCGCCCCAGACATAGTATGTGTGGAGGAAACATTTCCAAAACCTGATAAAAATCCTCAGATTGATGGCTACTCCATATACAGGCAGGACCACCCCCTCTCACGGGGTGGTGGTCTAGCCCTGTTGTTGAAGGAAGGCATCAATCACACACAACTGTGTCTGGATAAAATAGAAGGAATAGAAAGGCACGGCATTGAGATCTGTACAGCTAACGGTAAATTGACAATAATTAACATTTATATAGCGCCTGGTTCTCCAGTAAATAAAGAACAACTAAACTGTCTGTTTCCAGATCGCAGAAGCATTGTTGTGGGCGACTTCAATGCCCACAATACAAGCTGGCGAGATGGAAAAACAGACACCTGTGGAGCAGCATAGAGGAGGCCATCGACTTCGAGAAATCCTATGATATGCTCCACGTCCCCACCTTTCCTTTATGAGAAAAATCAAAAGCCTAGGCGTCATCGGCAAGATGTACGAATATGATATCTGAAAACTTCACAGCAATAGCTGACAAGTTGCTAAAACTAAACCAATACTCCTAATGAATGAGATAAAACTCGCCGCAGGGTGCGAGTTTGAAGAAATAAAACTGGTAGGTGATAGCCTACGCTTGACCTTCTCTACGGAGGAGCTAAAGCAAAAGGCAAGAAAAATGCAATACGTTGCAGGAAAGAAGGTCGAGAATAGCGAACCACATGCTATCGATCGACACTCGAGTACGATGTGAAGGGGGTGATCTTCGGAATCGAAGAGGATGAAGATGGCCTCATAGAAATAGCACGACAAATTGGTGCTATATATGCCAAAAAACTCGGAGGGCCCGAAAGCACCACAGTCCTTGTGGGATTCCCCAACACCACCACGCTCCCCGATCGCGTCACCATCGGCTTTCAGAGGTTTAAGGTAAAGAAGTATGTACCGCTGCCCAGACACTGCCAAAAATGCCAATGGTTTGGGCACCCGGAGGCAGAGTGCACACGCACTCTAAAATGCAGCCGTTGCGGGGTGGCGCATAAATACGAAGAATGCGTCAACGTGAACAAGCCCAAATGCGCAAACTGAGGGGGCCGCATAGCGCGGCATTTAGAGAATGCCCCCAATACCTGCTTAACAAAAAAGCGTTAACCATAAGGGCAGTGGAAGGAATGAACTATGCCACCGCACTCATCAAGGGAAGAGAACAGCTGAAAGCGGCTGAGGAGACCAAAATAAAAGCAACGGTGCCTAAGGTCTTGGAGCAGGACCCCCTGATCATCCCACCGGTAACGGCGCTGGAGGGGACCATGGACTGCACACAGAAATTCCTCAACAATATTAATGGGACTCCGTGGAGGGCAGTCAAAAACTTTAAAAAAGAAGAACAAACCCGAACGGAGGCAGAGCAGGCCCTAGACACCCGGCTGGGGCATTTCATGGTAGCGCTCCTAACCGCCATGGAAAAATCGACGGTGAGGAGAGCCTCACCCAGCAAATCGCCATGGCCGGATCAACCCTACTATTCAATAGGAGGACTGAATTTGGCCGTGAAACAGTACAACGTAGACGCGTAAATGGCGTCTAAATCTTCCACATATTTGCATCCTTATAAATGTATTCTTTTCTATTATGGCCTTAACAGTTATGCAGATAGCGTTTAACTTCCACATATTTGCATCCTTATTTAAATGCACTCCTTTTAATAATGGCGCTTACTGTTGTGCAGTGGAATTGCAGAAGCTTTCAGGCTCATAAACATGAGCTTTAGCGTTATCTGCAAGAAGCAGCTGTTGCCCCCCCGACATAGTATGTGTGGAGGAAACATTCTTAAAACCTGATAAAAATCCTCAGATTGATGGCTACTCAATATACAGGCAAGACCACCGCCTTTCACAGGGAGGCGGTCCAGCCCTATTGTTGAAGGAAGGCATCTATCACACACTGCTGTGTCTGGATAAATAGAAGGAATAGAGAGACAGGGCATTGAGATCTGTACGGAAAACGGTAGATTGACAATAATTAATACAAGTCTGTTTCCAGAATGCAGAAAGCAATGTTGTCAGCGACTTCAATGACTACAGTAAAAGGAACCAACAAAAATTTAAAACCAATTGAGCACTAATTCAGTAGTTGACCTATTAAAATACAGTCACCCAAGATTTGGCTCTAAATATTTCGACTCCGACCACCTGGTCACAATAACTAAGACAATCGAAGAAATAGTGCGTAAGGATGAAACTAGTTTGCACCTGTAGAAAATCCACAAAGTCAACTGGAAACAATCCAAAACCGAGAGCAAATATTCAATGAAAGAAACTATCCTGGATAATGACACCAATGTACATATAACATCACAAATACCATATTTTCCATATATTTTTATGGAATTTTGCTCTGATTTTTATCACTTGATATTTTTTTTGTAGGAAGCTTGAGGCAAGTGGAATTTTTTTTACTGAAAGAGGTGCATTGTATCCATAATACATTATTTCAAACATCACACTTTATTCGTTCAACGCTTGTTTGAAAATAGCAGTGTTAAGTTGACTTCGGTACGAAAATTACTGTTGCATATGTGTTTAGTTCATCAGTTTAATAAAAACTGTCAATTATGCTGCTGTGTAGAAAGCTGCGAGAAAATATATTCTACTAGCAACAGTTATAGGAAATATGAGTACAGTTCTCAGTCACATATTGTGGAGTTACACAAGTTCTCTTCGATGGAGAATGTTCAAGCGTCTGCAAATTCAGATGAACTTGCTTACAACTGTGAAGTGGACACAGTTCTCCACAAAAGTTACCTAAGTTATGTGAGGCACAGAAAGTGACAATTTTATTACTGGAAAAAAGAATGTTACCAGTACCTATCCATAGGCAAAACTCTGCAGCATTACATTAAACATGCAGATGTTTGAGAAAGCCTTCTTCGAGCACCTTGTAAGGCAGTTTATGTGTTATTATATTATGGAGAACTAAGTTATGTGAGGCAAATTGTTGCAAAAAATGTGACAAAATGTTATTACTGGAAAAAAAGAAAGTTACCAGTACATTACTGTAATGCTGCAGAAAGCTTTCATCGAGTACCTTGTAAGGCAGTTGATGTGTTATTGTATTGTATTTATTGTATTAAACCATTTATACAGCACCTCTTGTAGGGTACACCATTAGGGTGGTGCTTATTTCTGAAGTATGTAAATATTGCATTCTTACCCCCTAATTGTGTTTGTATATACAAAGAAAAAATTCTGGCAAAATATCAGCTTGATAGGTGAATATATAGTGGTAGCTCAATGACACTGAAGTTTTGAATATATTCAATGCAGTAAGACAGTGAACATAACATATTAAATTAATTTCTCCTGACTGAGTCAGCAGATATTAATATGAGCAGAATCATGCAGTGCATTCTTCATGCAGGCCATGCCAGGGACTGCCTATTAGCATAGTTGCCTAATATGCCTATCCTAATCTTGCCTTAAGTCTGATTGGTGATTGGTGAATCTGACTATTAGTGACTAAACTATGCTGGGGTCAGTGGGCTGTCGGTCGTGTTGCTTACTGCAGTGCTGAATCTGCTGATGTCATCAATGTTCTACCTTGCTGAGTCCCTGCAGGCCTGCAGTGCTGAGTCTCTGCTGACTGCTGCTGAGTGCTGACATCATCTACACTATACTCTGGTATAAATTGCTGCTGTCAAAGTGTGCATGCTAGTATGCTAGACAACAGGGCATAGTACAGTTGATTGACTTGATTAATTATTAATGTTAATCTTAAGTACTAGTAGTGAGAAATGGCAGAAGCAGCATCAACTAGATCTCAAACAGAAGTGTATCTTCTTGGCTCGTATGTGTCTGAATTAACTGGTAGTAAGCTGCCATCTCTGCGGATGGCTCTTGGTTTATTTCTATATCATCATATAGAAAAGAATGAAACTGTCAGACAGTCATCAGCTAATACAGTGGAAGAGATATCAAAATTTTGGAACAAAGCAAGAATCCCAATAAGAGACAACCAGAACTGTCAAACCAAATTGGAACGAACATTTGAAGAGTGGCGTTTGCTTAAGAAGAATAAAGGTCGTGAATCTGTGACACAACGATCAAGAGAGGCCGAGTTTGTTTCCAGACTAGATGATCTCTTTGACATTGCTCACGTGAATGCCCTTAACATGATTGTGGTTGCTGAAGATAGGGAGTTCCTGATTGCC
Organism: Aporrectodea caliginosa; assembly: GCA_020284085.1. NCBI lineage: Eukaryota > Metazoa > Annelida > Clitellata > Crassiclitellata > Lumbricidae > Aporrectodea > Aporrectodea caliginosa. The sequence goes on from JACEVL010000697.1 coordinate 10,258, forward strand.
CAAAGAGAAAAAGGAAGAAGGGGATCAATGGCTGGTGTAGATGCAAAATTAGCTGCAAAGGAAAAGAGATCAACAGTTAGGCAGGAACAAATGCTTGCTAGACAACAGCGAATGAAAGACTTGCAAAGAAGGCAAAATGAAAAAGCAGTACTATCTAGTACCAGCAGCTCCAGCAGCACCGATGAAGAAGCTGAAGAAGCAGATGATAGTCAGAACAGAGATGGTAAGGGTGAGGAAAGTGGTGGAGGCTGCAGTTCACAGACTAGTGCAAAGAGAAAGAGAGGTAGAAAAAGTGTTTTCACGCAGCAGCTTGCAGCTACTTTGGATAGAACCAAGATTTCTGACCGGAAAGCAATGTTTGTTATTGCTGAAACAGCAAAGAGCTTAGGTCACAACATTCATGACCTTGCCCTCAGTCGTGACTCCATTCGCCGACAGAGAATGAAACACAGGGTTCAGCAATCAGCAGCACTAAAGGCTGAATTTCAAGGCAACGTGCCACTGGTTGTTCACTGGGACGGCAAACTCATTGCTGCTCTAACAACTAAGGAACAAATTGATCGGCTCCCAGTGATTGTCAGTGGCAAAGGAATTTCACAGCTGCTCACAGTTGCACCGCTGGCAAGTGGAACTGGCGAGGCTCAAGCAGCAGCTGTCCACTCAGCACTGGAGGACTGGGGCATAGCTAGCAGCGTACGAGCAATGTGCTTCGATACAACCAGTTCGAACACTGGGCGGTTTGCTGGTGCTTGTGTTCTCTTGGAGCAGAAGCTCGGTAAGGAAATTCTATCGTTAGCCTGCAGACATCACATAATGGAACTAGTAATTGGTGCAGTCTTTAAAGTCTGCCTTGGAGTAACATCATCTCCAGAGGTCCCTCTGTTTGCACGTTTTCAGAAGTACTGGGAGTTTGTTGCTCAGGATAGATACGACACAGGAATGGCAGATGAGTTTGTATCCAGGTCATTGAAAAACATCAGGGGCAGCACCATCGAGTTCGCAAATCGATATCTAACAGAGAGTCAGCCAAGAGACGATTATATGGAGTTCTTGGAACTTGTTATCATTTTTCTTGGAGCAGTACCAGCAAGAGGAGTCCGCTTCATGGCACCTGGGGCTATGCATCATGCTCGCTGGCTGTCGAAAGTTATCTACAGTCTCAAGATTTGGATGTTTCGAGGCCAATTCCAGCTGACAAAGACTGAGGAGAAGGGCCTGCAGGACGTGTGTGTGTTTGCAGCAAGTGTTTACCTAAAGGCCTGGATCATGGCTCCTCTTGCAGCAAGTGCCCCATACAGTGATTTCCAGCTGTTGAAATCACTTCTTGGCTACTCCACAATAAATCCAGCGATATCAAAGGCTGCATCACTGAAGTTTTCAAATCACTTGTGGTACTTGTCACCTGAACTTGTTTGTTTAGCGTTCTTTGACAGCTCAGTTCCTTCAGCAACCAAGAGACTGATGGTAAGTGCAATACGACGAAAGGAGACTGACATCGAGCTGCTCGAGCCGGCTGAAAAGGATCATACCAAACGAATAACTGTAGACCTGCCAAGTTTCATGGAAAAGAAATTTGAAGATTTTGTCTCAGAAAAATCAATGACATTGTTTGAATTGATGGAGCTTCCAAGTGCATTTCTTAGTGTGGACCCAGACTTGTGGGAGGAACAGGAGGATTACCAGAAAGCGGCAGAGACAGTTCGTGCCATGAGTGTGGTGAATGACCATGCAGAACGTGGGGTGGCTCTTGCACAAGAACTCATTGGCCTGATTACGAAGGATGAATCACAGCTTCAGTTCTTACTGCAGGTGGTACAGCAACACAGGAAGGCTTACCCTGACAGCAAGAAACAGACACTGTCTGGACTGTGAAGTGTGAACTTGTAAACTGAAGTAAGACAACAGATTTTTTGCAGATTTTAAACTATTCGCTATTTTCAGTTACCTGTAAACTTGTAAAGCCATTGAGCTACCTCTAAATATTACACTAAAAGGTTCAAACTTTTTTCCCATTACTTCTAGATAAGGAGAAATAGTTTCAGGGGGTAAGACTACTGGAAATCACAGATTTGATTTTTCTTGCTGCTTATGCACCACCCTATACACCATTCAGAGGCACTCCTAATGTGCAAGGTCATGAGAGAAGATATAAGTTTTGAGGAAAGCAAAGGAGGAGCAGTTACCAACTCGAATTTGAAAGCAAGTATATTGAGACGGCGCATTCCAATTGAGGTAAAGGACCGGGACTAGAAGATCAAGGCTGTTTGAAACACTGAGTGGACAATGCATCGAGGCTCAAAGAGGCCTGAGTAATACATCAGCTAGATATTATGTGGCAAAAATCCCATTGTGCCTTGAAGACCATATGTGTTATATGACTACACGGATGGCATGGCTTTAAGCAACACAATTACTTCTCTTTGCATACTGGGGCATTGAGGGTGCATATGTATATAGATGATTTGGAATTATGCAATCGCCTTGGTGGTGCAAAAAAGAAACAATGTTGCATCACTGCAGCACATTTTCAGATAGAAAATGTTGAGCAAAAGCATATATGTCTGCTCTGCATAATATCCATGTTGCATGCATTGCCAAAAGTGTACATATAAAAATATATGGACTTGATAAAATGCTTGAGAGATTTATGAAAGACATCCTCATCTTTGTGTCTGATGGAATACAAGAGAGCATTAATGAGAAATTGCAAGTTCTTTTCGGATCTCTTGTTTGTGCTGATAAATTAGCTAGTCATGAGATTGGTGGGTTTTGGGGATGTTTTAATTCGGGGTGCATCTGTAGGTTTTGACAAAATTAAACATACCGAATCTGTTCTTCCTGATGGAACGTTAACCGGTGTGTACGGTGTCAAAAACGCATCTTTAGGCTCGTTATCATGTTTGACACTACAACTTCATTGCCACCTGACTGTATGCGTGACATGCTAGAAGGTGTTTTAAAGGTTTGTGACGGTTGATGGCAGATAAAATTCTTACAAGCCGGATTTGTAAAGAATGTCTGCAACAATTCAAGTTTGGTCAAAATGATTCCACGAATATTCCAACATTATTAGCTGCTTCATTTCCATAATGCTCGATTTCTAGCAGTACTTCACAGAAATGGTGTTTCGTTTAGAAATCTAGCATTTGCTTTTCGAGAATTGATTTCAAGTGGTAACAAGTACTGGGAACTGTAGATATTGTGTCTAAAGGTGACCGAAATAATTTTTGCACAGTGTGACTGTTTCTGACCACCACACACCTTTGTTAAATCTAGTTTTTGATGACGTCACACCAAAATGTCATTTTATCATTCGTTATCCACGTCTCACGACAGTCTATGGTCCTGATCTTTATGGACAGTTCAAAGTCTCCTGAATGTAGAGTCCGTAACATTTGATTTACTGTGGTATTACCCAGAAGCATTACTGTGGGCAATTTTAATACACATAATAAGAGCTGGAAATGCAGCTATAACAATCCTAGGAGAGTGGAATAGGTTGTTCAGGAAAAGGATCTATGGTCCTGATTACAGGACAACAGACTAATTCCAAGAGCAAATATCACTAATAACTCTGTCATAGATCTAGCCATAACAGCAAGAGACGTGTTCCTTCGACGTGCCCTAATGTGGCAAGCATGGAAGCCATAGGCTGGTGGGAAGTGACAGAAGCGAACAAAGAGAAGATGGCGGCCAGCATCCACGTGTTGGCGATTAGCGATGCCACAAGTCGGAACGAGGCTAAAAAGCGAAAACTGAATCTGACACCTGAATCGACCGAACCGAAGGAAGACGATCGAAAACCCGTCATAAAAACAACAGGCCACAGATATCAACCCGAAATACTGTTGGTTTTACACCACGTGCCCCATTAACACCGAGGCGTAGACAGGAACTAGAAGGCCTTTTCCGTAGGCATCTGTATCTAAAAGGAGAGGATGCTACTCTCATTCAAATCGCTAAAACCAAACCAATACTCCTGATGAAGGAGATAAAACTCGCCGCAGGGTGCGAGGTAGAAGAAATAAAACTGGTAGGCGATAGCCTACGCTTGACCTTCTATACGGAGGAGCTAAAGCAACAGGCAAGAAAAATGCAATACGTTGCAGGAAAGAAGGTCGAGACTAGCGAACCACATGCTATCGCTCGACACTGAAACCTAAAACAAATTTCTGAGAAACCTGTTGAGTACGATGTGAAGGGGGTTATCTTCGGAATCGAAGAGGATGAAGATGGCCTCATAGAAATAGCACGCCAAATTGGTGCGAAATATGCCCAAAAAATACGAGGGCCCAAAAGCACCACATTTCTCGTGGGCTACCCCAACACCACCACGCTCCCCGATCGCTGTCCGGAAAGGGAGTGCACACGCACTCTAAAATGCAGCCGTTGCGGGGAGGTGCATAAATATGACGATTGGTGGACTTTGCGAAATTACAATAAAAGAACCAATGGGCCAAACACAAAGTAAAGACAAAAGAAATGCAGACGTCAACGACCATTGTTGTCATAGGATGTCGTTAAACTCTGGTAAAAGAAAAAAAAGGCCGTCGGTCGAGGCACACACAGCAGGAGGTCGGTTGGTCAGGCATCAGTAGCGGTATGCAGGTAGCGGTAAGCCAGGCCACTGATCTCAAATAGATTCAATGTGTTTGCACCCCATGCTCCACTAAAACCGGAGCGAAGAGAAATTATTGAAGGCCAGATACATAGGCACTTGTACATTAAAGGGGAAAACGATACCCTTCTCAAAATGGCCAAAAGTAGGCCTGTTTTCCTTTTAAAAAAAGTAAGCAAAGCCGCCGGATGCGACGTGGAAGGCGTGCAAATGTGGAGCTCAAGCAGCAGGCTAGAAAAATCGAATATGTAGTGGGAATGCGGGTCGAGGTGAGCAAACCCCGTGCTCTTGCTCGCCCGCAACATGATGGAAATAACACCTCTGCTGTAGAATATGATGTCAAAGGGGTTATCTTCGGCCTTGAAGAAGACGAAGATAGCCTCAAGGAAATTGCTCTAGAGATAGGGGCGAAATATTGTAGAAGGATGGGTAAGCCGGGAAGATCCATGACGGTTTAAAGAATCTCGACACAACCTTCCAAAATTTTATGTTGCGAGAGACCACCTCCACGGGAATGCCTTAAAGGAGGAAAAACAGTCAGAAGAACAAAATGCACAGGCCTGTCCTTTCTGGAATGAGGTCTACTCTCAAGCAATTTGCAACTGTAACAAATTCTAGTCGTTCAATGCAAATATGTGGAAGAAAATGCTAAATGCCAGCACGTTCTCAAGGACACGGCCAGGCAACACTGGGAGGACTTCTGTGCCACCCTAGATAACCAGTCTAAGCTCGGTCCTATCTGGGGTATGGCAAGAAGTATTGATGGCGGACCAGCCCCACACTTGTAACAAACGGTATACAGGCGAGCTCAAATGTCGATAAAGCAAAAGCCCTCACCGAAACCTACTCTATAGCAAGCAGTGCTAAGCTGACTTGCGTACGAAAATCACTTTTGCACATGTGTTTAGTTCATCAGTTTGATAAAACTGTCAATTACGCTGTTGTGTAACATGTTCTACTAGTGACAGTTATAGGAAACATGAGTACAGTTCTCAGTCACATATTGTGGAGTCACACAATTTATTTTTGATGAAGAATGTTCAAGTGTCTGCAAATTCAGATGAACTTGCTTACAACTGTGCAGTGGACACAGTTCTCCACAAAAGTTACCTAAGTTATGTGAGGCACAGAAAGTGACAATTTTATTACTGGAAAAAAGAATGTTACCAGTACCTATCCATAGGCAAAACTCTGCAGCATTACATTAAACATGCAGATGTTTGAGAAAGCCTTCTTCGAGCACCTTGTAAGGCAGTTTATGTGTTATTATATTGTATTAAAACATTTATAATGCGCCTCTGGTAATTGTGAACCATTCAGAGGAGCTCCCAGTGCATAAAGCCACGAGAGAAGAAATAGATTTTCAGGCAAGAAAAAGGAGAACTAGAATTTAGAGGGACCAATTGAGGTAAAGGACCGGGACTGAGCCATAGCTGTTCTAGTATGAGGAACTAGAAGATCACGTCTGTTTGGGCCTCCTCACATAGTTCACTCCGCTCTTCAGCTAGGGAGGTATCTTGGGGCAAGACCCCATTGTGCCTTGACTACACGGATGGCACGGGGCTCTAAGCAACACAATTACTTCTCTTTGCATACTGGGGCATTGAGGGTGCATATGTATATTTGGAATTATGCAATCGCCTTGGTGGTGCAAAAAGAAACACTGCATCACTGCAGCATATTTTCAGATAGAAACTGTTGAGCAAAAGCATATGTCTGCTGTGCGTAATATCCATGTTGCATGCATTGCGAAAAGTGTACAGCTGTACGCGTTAAAAAATATGCACTTGATAAGGTGCTTGAGAGATTTATGAAAGACATCCTCATCTTTGTGTCTGAAGAAATGCAAGAGAGCATTAATGAGAAATTGCAAGTTCTTTTCGGATCTCTTGCGACAGATGTGCTGACAATTTAGCTGATTTAGAGATTGGTGGGTTTTGGGGATTGTTTTAATTCAGGGCGCATCAGTAGGTTTGACAAAATTAAACATACTGTTCTTGCTGATGGAACGTTAACTGGCGTGTACGGTGTCAATAAAAAAGCATCTTTACGCTCGTTACAATGTTTCATGCTATAACTTCATTGCCACCTGACTGTATGCATGACGACATGCTAGAAGGTGTTATTCCTACAGTTTTAAAGGTTTGTTTGTGACAGTTGATGGATTTTTAACGAATGTGATGCAACAATTCAAGTTTGGTCAAAATGATTCCACAAATATTCCGACATTATTAGGTGCTTCATTTCCAAAATGCTCGATTTCTGGCAGTGCTTTGCAGAAATTGTGCTTGGTTTAGAATATCTAGCATCTGCAATTGAAGATTTGATTCCAAGTGGTAACAAGTATTGGGAACTGTACATATCGTGTCGACAGATGACTGAAATTATTAATGCACACAGTGTGACTGTTTCACAGATTGCCTACTTGGACTGATAAATTGCTGACCACCACACACTTTTATTATATCTAGCTTTTGATGATATTACACCAAAATGTCATTTTATCATTCACTATCCACACCTCATCATAGTCTATGGTCCTCTTCGACATTTGTGGTGCATGAAGTTTGAAAGCTACCACCAGGATCTTAAACGTACTGCTCAGAATATAGGAAATTTCACAAATGTTTGTCACACTCTAGCAAATAGAAATCATATGGGAAAGTGCTTCAAACCATTTGGTGACCGATTGCAATTGTTTTTGAATGAACTGGTTACAGTTCTCCAATAAAGATATGTATTCATTATAGACAGCGGCAACACATTACTTTAATTGCTCACTTACAGGTCAAGTTCTGTCTTTCGATCTATTTCCAAAGCTGCGCAACAGAGTTGTTTCCGCTGAGGATTAGAAGGTACATTCGCTCCCATGCAATTGCACACTGGCTTTATGTCTTTTAAAACCCATGTATACAAAGCACCACCGTTTTTGCTGCTTGGGTCTTGGCCACGTTGCAGGAAACAGCAAAGATGCAGCATCTGCGCAGGAGACCACAAGCACCCTGAAATGCGGAAGCCGCCGACGATCATCTGCATACAGGAAACCTGGCTCAGGCCCACCATCGACCTTGAGATCCCAGGGTACACCTGCGTCCACAATGATCGTACCACTGGGGAGATTGGAGGAGGGGTGGCAACGTTTGTGAAGACTGGTGTCGCCTACTCGAAGATCAACACCACTGACGTCCCGGAATCCATCACCATCTCGATCGACGGACTGCCAGAGAAGATGAAGATCACCAACGTGTGCCATCCACAGTCAAAACCTGGGACCCATTACTACCAGACACATATTCTTGTTTTTTCAGAGAGAAGTCTGCAATCGTACTGGGGGACTTCAACGCCCGCAGCACTCTCTTCGGGTCCGACACGACCGACACTCGGGGTCGCCAGCTGGAAGACGACATTGAAGCCAGCGCCTTTGTCCTACTGAACACTGGCACCCCGACCTTCGTCAGCAACGCCACTGGAATGACCAGCCACCTGGACCTTGCGATGGCCTCGACGCCCTTGGCGCGGAAGTGCACTTGGACGGTTCTTGACGACTCTATGGGCAGCGACCACTCACCGATCCTCATCACCATCGAGGAAGCAGTTCCGGTCGAGGAGTCCTTCATCCCGAGGTGGCTCCATCGAAAGGCTGACTGGACGGCCTTCAAGGACGACTGCAGAGAGGTGCTGACCATCGACCTCGTTACCGACGACATTGAGGTGAGCCACAGCAACATCACCGGTTCGCTCATGGAGATCGCCATGCGGCACATACCTCGGACGACCCCTCCCAAGGGGAAGACCAAGAGTGTGCCGTACTGGACCGACGAGTGCACTCGCCACGTCAGAGAGCGCACCGAGGCCCGCAAGAGAATCTGGAAGACCAGGTACCCGGCGGATGCTGAAGAATACCGTCGCATCAAGGGAGTCACGCAGAAGATCATCAAGAACGTGCAGAAGACCTCCTGGAGGGAATAGGCCTACTGCACGACGCTCAACGACAAGACCAAGCTCGGAAAGGTCTGGGGCAAACTCAGAAAGATGTCCGGTGCAAGACCTGCAATACCAACGATGAAGAAGGAATGACATACCTACACGACAAACCAGGAGAAAGCGAATCTCTTCGGAAGGTGCTTTTCAGAAGTCAGCTGCACTGGCAGCCACTCCATGTGGAGTTCCAGGAGCGTAAGGACGCCTTCGAAGCCGAGCACTCCGAGGAGCTTCACGGAGGGCACCTTCTGACTGACGAGAAGCCCTTCAACGAGCCCTTCACCATCCAGGCTCCGGAGCTGCCAGGACCACATCGTACGACTTCAAGACGACATCCAGAGAGCCATCCATGCTAAATATAGTCTCACTGGTGTTTTTGTAGATCTCGAGAAGGCTTTCGATCTGATGTGGACCGACGAACTGCTGCACAAGCTCTGCACAACATCACCTGTCAGATGTTCAACTGGATCCTGGACTTCCTGACAGACAGACAGATCCGCGCCCGCGTCGGAGCAGAGCTGTCCGCACTCATCCACAATGGAGAACGGATCGCCACAGGGCAGTGAACGATCATCATCGATGAATCGAGACTTGACCCAGCAGGCACAAAGAACGACGTCAAGCTTTCTCTCTACGCAGACGACAGCGCCATCTGGAGAGCAGGACCAAACCCGGATCGTGAACCAGCGACACCTTTAAACCTACCTCGATCCGATCGGCTGAAGAAATTCTTCGACGATTGGGGTTTCAAGGACAAAGACCGTAGCCGTCGAATTCCGCCGCAGAGGAACGCCGACAGCACACCGACCGCTGAAGCTTGGGACCTCCCGTCTGAGCTACAAGGATAGCGTCAAGTTCCTTGGTGTGATATTTGACCATTATCTTACCTGGTCCAAACACATCAGGTACGTGGCGGATCGCTGCAAGAAGCGCCTCAACCTGATGCGCGCTATTGCAGGGTCCCATTGGGTTGGGGGGGGGCCGTCGAAAGACACCCTTCTGATGGTCTACCGAGCTCTCATCGCTCCGTCATCGACTACGGCTGCATCGCTGTACGAGAGTGCCTTGGCGAACCAGAAGAGAGTGCTAAACACTATCCAGTGTAAGGCACTTACGATCGCTTCTGGAGCGCTCCGAGGAACCAGCCTCTCCGCTCTGCAGGTAGACTGCGGAGAGATGCCACTCCACCTACGACGAAAGCAGCAGATGATGGAGTTCATCATGAAGATAGACGCCATCCCGGACCATCCGACGCAGACCATCACCAGCCGGAAGGAAGGCGGCCAAAGACGACATGGACCCGATCCGAGTGAAGGCGAGAAACATCAACAGCGAGATCGCAAAGCCTACGATCCAGCCACTCGCCTGCTCGACAAGACCAATGTGGACACTCCGCCAACCGATCATTGACACCACACTCAGAGATAAGATCAGAGACCTGCCTAATGCTGCTAATGTTGTTGTTTTTTCAGATGATCCCTCAGAAGGAAGATCATGGCACATCCGCAGCCTTACGAGGAAACACCATGTGGCAGTCTACACCGACGGCTCAAAGAGCTCATAAATGTTGTTATTTTCGAAGTGGAAAGGCAGCAGTCGAGACACTTTCAACATGCCCCTCGTCGACCTGATGATCGCCATAGATGACTACGGGCAACACGCAGAAGTCGCCACCGAAGATCGTTTGGATCCCCGGTCATCTCGGCATCCCAGGCAACGAGACGGCAGATGCCCTGTGCAAACAGGCTCTTCACGACACCGCCCGTGAGACATCCCGATGGCGCTGGAGTATCCAAAAGCCACGACACCTCTACCGCGACCACTTCCTCCGGAAATGGCAAACAGAGTTGGACCACCTCAGACACCGGCTCCGACTACAGAATCGTTGAGCCAAACGTCAGCCTGGTCCGCAAATACACCGACCCAAACCAGAGGAAGGAGGTCGCCATCACCAGACTCCGGATGGGGCACAGCTGCCTCAACGCGCAGTTGAAGCTGTGGGGTCGCCACGAAACCGGAAACTGTGACGAGTGTGCGGTGACGCCCAGGAAACCGTGCGTCATTTCCTCTTGGAGTGTCCATCTCAGGCTGGTCTCCAAGATCAGCTCCTCCGAGAGTGCGCACGGAAAAACTGGCCTTTCGAACTGTACACCGTGCTCAGTCAATCCAGCTGCTTAGACACCATCTACAAGTGGCTGGAGGTTTCTGGTCGGAAGATCTGAAGGTGGCCCCTGACCCCTCCGGAAAGAAGACAAAGACTAAGACAAAGAAGACAACCAAGAAGAAGACCAAGAAGAAGTCAAAGAAGAAGATAGAAGAACGTTTAACATTTTATTATAAACTTTGTTATAAACCAATCAACAATAACCAGGCAGAACGCTGCTAACTATTAGAGACTCTAATGAATATATACACTATTATTATGATTATTACTACTATTATTATTATAACTATTATTATTATTACTATTACTATTATTATTATTACTATTATTCTTATGATTATTGTTACTATTATTATTATCATTATTATTATCATAATCATTATTGTTATTATCATTATAGACATGAGACCTAAACACTGCTTATAGCAGTAAAACGTGAACATTCTTGTATCCTGTGTATACATGTTATGAGAAATGATGCTAACTATCGTGGTGGTGGTGCCAGGAGATCGAGACGACGACGAGTGAGGTCGTGCCTCTGATGAGAATTCTTTTGAGATTGACGATTACTGGACAGAAAACCTTCGCGGTGAGCTACACAGTTGCTATGTATATGTGATTTTAGACTTGTGTTTTGTGTTTTCTTTTTAGCGCTTGATTTGTTCTAGTTTACTACTGCATAAATTGTAATAAGTTAAATCGTTTAGATTAGAAGTGTAATTTACGCTTGTTGTGATACATGAGTTCTAGTGTATAATGTGTTGCCTCCGGCTCTGCCTCTCTGTGCAACCAGCCGGCGGTGCTCCCATGAGGGAGGAGCTAAGAGGGACATTCAGAGTTTGACTATACTAAAACCGCGCATTTGGAAAAGCTCTCTGCCAGTTCGTTCAAACAGCTCAGGAGAGAGGTCGTATCAGACGCAAGGAGCGCATAGACGCGCAATCTAGACAAAGAACGCGGATTTGTCTCTTGTCTGACGAAACTGTGCCCGTATTGAGGTTTAAGCTCAATTCGTTAACGTGTAAAGTGAAGGCGTAATGGAAGTCGTAGAGTAAGCGAGGTCGAGTGGAAAGTTAGCCGACGCCGCTGTAACAAAGGAATCGATGACGCTGGATAATTCCTTTGTCTGAGATGTCTACCAGGTACGCTACTAGTGATGATGCAGGGAAAGTCCCAGTAGAAGTAACCGTGTACTGCTGAGGAGTAACAGCAATAACACTCGCCTAACGAGGCCGTATGAGTAATTAAGGCCCTCGCATGAATGTGGAGTGATTGTGTGCTGATGATAATGTGTCGTTGTGAGGATTAGATTGTTGTATAATTGTAACGTCTTATATCAGTAGTTTTATTGCATAATTGTCAGTTCAATTATATTCTCGAATTGATTGTCTTGTGGATATTGTAAGTTAGGAATGGAAGAAGAAGCAGAAGAGACATTAAGAAATGTAGGCCCACAGATAGAGGAGGCCGCCGGTCCTAATCAATTGGATATGATTACTAGACTGGTAGCGGTCGTAGCGTCCGTGTCCGATAATGTAAGTTCGGCCCATTCGGATACGGAACGAAGGTTAATGGCGGCGGAAGAGAGACAGAAAGAGTCGGAAGAGAGACAGATGGAAATGTTATCGGTCATGTGGAACCGGTTAGAAGAAAGGGAGGGGTAGGCCTGTGTGTAGAAACCAACCCACCCCGAAGAGAGAGAGAGAGAGAGTCGGGAGTCTCCAGCTCGGAGACGCGCTTTCCCTCGGAAGTTACCACCTCGTCCAGGTATGAACACGAAAGGAACCGGACTGCTCCTCCGGTTCGCTCTGACTTAGCACTCAGAGAGGCAGGGTTATCACCCTGAGTGGAAGAAGAAGACTTAGGCGTGGGAGCCTAAGGACCGTTTAGAAGAAAGGGGAGTATCCCACATGGGAGCTCCCACGCCTAACGAGGTTTCTACACACAGGAACGTTGCCGCGCAGGAGCCTGAGGCTCCAAGGTCGCCCTAAGGTTAGCTACAGGGAGCTGGCCTTAGCGGGTAATGAAGCGCTGGACAGCGGAGAGAACGAACCCAAAACCTACCCCCTACATACTGTTCATAGGAGTAATGTTGTGCAAACCAGTGTAAATCAGTCTTTTGCAAGCAAACCATTACATAATGATAATGCTACGGTTAGTAGACCTGAGTAATGTTGTGCAAACCGGTATAGATCAGACTTTTTCAGGCAAAGAAGCACAAACAAAAGTAAATCAAAGTCATGGAGTTACCATTCCTATAGGAAAGGCACTCAAAACAATGTATTATCGTCCCCTTACAGAAGCTCAAAAGCAATTTAATCATGATCGTAATATGCGAACAGTGTTCAACTGTTCATATCAGGGGACATTGATGAATTGATAAAACTATTCAAACATAAAAATAGACAACTTAATAAAGAACTCAAGGAACAGGTAGGGGGTCAGATAGAAAAAGTTTTCATGACTAGAAAGGGTGGATTGAGAATAGTAGTACAGAATTCCGCTCAGAACTGAAGTATGAGAACCAAAATAATTTAGATGAAATTAGTGAAGAGATTGGAGCCAGATCAATGTGTAGAATAGGAAATCCTGAATTTAGTAAGGCTACACTAGTGACTTATGATAAGGATACAGTACTTCCAAGCACAATAGAAATTAACAACTACTCTTACAAAGTCCATCCATATGTGCCTAAACCCAAACGATGTGACAACTGTCAACGTTTCTGTCATCTGAAATTTCAGTGCACGAGAGATGCTATATGCAGTAGGTGTAGTGGCCATCATCAATACAAAGATTGCACTAACCTAGATATTAGGGTGGTCCAAACTAACATGTACAAACATTTTCTCTTTAAATTCATGAGGCATGTTGATACATTGCTTCATATTGATCTAAAAAGGACCTATAGATGTGAAATTTTTCGTGAGAAATGCAATATTTAGGGTTCGCTCATGAGTACTGAAATTTTACATGAGAATGGTCCACACTTCACAGTCAATCCTTCATCCACGAAGTCAAAGAGAAAGATGCTTCCTTAGGTCTATACTGGGATGGCAAGTTGCTACCAGACCCTACAGGAAATGGAGAGGGTGCAGAGGTTGACCGTTTGCCAATATTTATATTCGTGTTCTCTTATCTGTGAAATATACAGCAATTCTGTGGTTCTGCAGATTGCGAAAAAATATAGATAAGCTAGCAATCTGTGAGTCTGTATCGTCAGAGGCTGAATGCGGACAAGGGGGAGGGGTTCAAGGGGGTTGGGGAGGGAGGGGTCAAAGGAAAGTAATTTTCTGCGGACGTCCTTTATGGATGATCTTTTACGACATCAAAGACCTTAAAAGTTGAAAACTACCAGCATTGTGCAGCACACAGTAGAACCTTCTTCTGACTATAGATAGTATGGACACCTTGTAAAAGGTATGGTCTGTATTCTTCAGAAGTGTCGCACCATTGCAAATGCTCTGCACTTCAAAACATTGCTAATAGAAGAGGAGTTCGCATTTCATCATCTATACCCGAGACAAGTGATGTCGAGACCTATCACAAACCTGTGCTTCATGCTTCACTGAAGTCAGCCTGTCCTACAGGATGGAACTCAAATTTGCACATAGTGCAAAATGCATTGAAGCGTTCTGGGCATGTGGATCTCTATCTACATGAAGTTGAGATAGACTTCCTTAAAGCTAAATTCTTCTAAAGGAATAATCTTTGACAGAAAGATGACTTGGAAACACACATAGATTACATAATAGAAAAATGCAAATAAAGATTGAATTTAATGAGAGCTGTATCAGGATATCATTGGAGAGCTTAAAAAAATCCCTATTAACAATATATAAAGCTCTAATAAGATCTATATTAGATTATGGAGATGTAGCGCATTCCTCAGCTTGCAAAACATTTAAATAAACTATCAACAATTCAGACAGAGGCTTTAAGACTATGCTGTGGAGCTCCAAAGGGAACATCAGCATTGACACTGCATAATGAATGTGGAGAGTTACCCTTCATTTAAGGAGATCCCATAATTCAATTAAAGTTAGAACTAAAATAATGGGTATTGAGGAAAATCCCTGTAAACAGGTTATCCAACAATATTGGACTGATACATTTAAAACATCTGAAAATAAAGATCATTCTTTTAATTATCGAACAAAGATTTTGTAAATATACTTGACCGACTGGTTACGATCATGACGGATTTTGGAGAGCATATAGAGTGAGGGTTGTCTAGTTTGGACAGTAGGCTCTCTCACGTCTCGTCCAGTCTAGATAATAGGCTGTCCCACGTCTCTACCAGTTTAGATCATAAACTAACCCATGGTTCGTCTAGTTTAGACAGTAAGCCTTCCCATGTCTCTACTAGTATGTCATCACAGCTGGGTGACGTGATGGCCAGTGTAGATCTCTCTACTTCTTTGATTAGTCTCTCGACCAGCTTTATGAGTTGTCACAAAGACAAAGTGAAGATGAAGAAGTTTTATCGGAAGTAGTCGGTGACTCGATCAAGAACCGGAAGGTAATGAAGGAAATGAAGGTTTGGGCCAGGACAAACCGGTTGCGGGCCGTTCGAATCCAGAGGGTCGATGGTCAATGCTTGTTGCTTCTACGAGCACCATGGGGAACCCACATAAACCACTCGTCACTTCGTCTACCGCCGATGGAGGCAAAGGAATGCCGGGCATGGAAGCCAGTGCCGGAATAGGACTGCTGCGCAGAAGTGCGAGGTTGTCCTATAAACCGCGCATTGACTACCGTAACCTCCTAGAGGCCGGTCCTCCTTCGTCTTGGCCACCGTCGGAGTACTATCCCTCATTGAGAGAAGAACTGGAAGAAGATCATTGCCATATCCTGGGGCCCCAACCAACACGCAGGAGCATAGGCGACGTAGCATCTTCTGAGATGCCACTAAGCCGGTCCCAGTTCAGTCATGAGAGAAGAGAAAGTGAGCAAGTAAGTCGAGCAACCCCGTACTATGACACGACGGACTGGGATCAGGGTGAAGGAGTGGCAGATAAAGCAATTGATAAAAGTAACCCTACCCTTATCAGAATGTTGAAAACCAAGATCGGATTACAGATAAAAAAAGTGTCTATCTGATGTTGTGATTTCAAATGGTCACTCAGATGCTTCTCATATCTCACATAATATCTCACACAATGGCAAAACACTGCAGAATGATATCAGTAAGATATCCAGTAGTGATAGTCCAGTTGTTTCTCATATCTCACATGCAGGCAAAACACTGCAGAATGATGTTATTACTAAAAGTGATGTTGTGATTTCAAATGGTCGTCCAGATATTTTCCATGTCTCACAGAAAGGCAAAACACTGCAGAATCATGATATCAGTAAGAGTGATGTTGTGATTTCAAATGATTCTCATGTCTCACATAATATCTCACATGATGTTGCGATTCCGTTACACATGGTTGCGATTCCGTTACACATGGTTACATGGTTACACACGTTACACAATAAGGTAACAAATGAATGGGAAAGGGCAGAAAAGGTTTCAGAAAGGAAGACTTTAATTCACACCAGAAGGTACTGAAGTCCTTTCTGTAACATACAAACACAAGAAAGTGGACGTTATACATATACAAATAGCGTTCCAAATATCGAACGAAATTTTTGAACCAAATGCTGATTCAATCTCATCTATACGAGTTAGTTGCAAGCGGGAGCTGGAAACGTCGAGTTCTTTCAGCACAGCAGACACTTCAATCAGAAGCATGAAACATGAATCTCCAGTCGCATCCGAGACCAAAGGAGAACTGGAAGAATCACAATCAGATTCCAACCATCATGAAATGAAGAAGATGTAGAAAAAACCCTTCCGTTTCTTGTCAACAGTGGTAAGAAAATACGCCACTGTAAAAAGAAAATTAAAATAAATAATAATGACAAAATAAATTGATGTAACGGTGTAACGATTGCAGACAAAAATCTACATACCGACGTGGTCAGTAAGGGTAACATTGTGAATTCAAATGGCAAGTTGAGTGATGTTTCTCATATTTCACACACAGACAAAACTCTACAGAATGATGAATCCTCTGTTGAAACATTGAATTTGACATTGGATGTACGTTGAAATACGTTGAGATATACATACAGAAATTTAGGCTTTCAAAAAAGGATTCTGTAAATCAATCGATAGAACAGAAGAGAAACAAAGATCAAAAAACAGCAGCCAAGGTTAAATATGAAAGGGAAAAAAGGAGAGAATGATAAGCAAAGAGATGAAAAAGTGTGAAATCAATTCATCATTAACTTTGAGAGGTCTGCGTGACTTTGCGAAATACTTTGCGAAGATACAAAATACTTTGCGAAGAAATACGATTGCGAAGAAATACAATACGAAATACTTTGCGAAGAAATACGAAAAATGTCATCTAAAAATGTCATGTAAACAAAAGTTTAGATTTTCAAAGGATTCTGTAAAGTCAATCACTGGAACAAAAAAGAAATATATGATAAGAAAAAAGAGGAGAGAATGGTAAGCAAAGACATGAAAAAGAATGAAAACAACCCATCAATTACCTTCAGAGGTCAATGCAAAAAGAAATTAGACACGTCATCATCTTCCTCATCATCCTCTCAATCTTTCAGCTCAACAGAAGCACCAATTAATCAAACAAAGAACACATAACATCTCTCATCTGCAGATGCCGAAATATCCGAAATTGAAGAAGGACAAATTGCTGACTCGGAGTCCGATGACTTGAGTAATTTTACTTACAGCTCTCCAGAAAACCCACATAAAGCTGATCTAATGGAAAATAAATATTATACATCTCTCGAAAAGAAGCTTCAATCAAAGATTTGAAGAACAATTCTTCTGATGCTTTTCTCACTGGTAAGAAATACCATACTGCCCAGTTAAGAAGGCGGCTAAATTAGGAGGTTATACAAAAACAAGTTTAAACAAATTTGCACATAACAGTGATGATGGCTTGGATGATGGTGAAAATGTTTTAACTCATGAATGTTATATCAATTGTTACTCAAAATGATGTAACTAAAGCAAATGTTACTCAAAATGATATAACTAAGACCAATGTTGCTCAGAATGATATAACTAAGATCAATGTTACACAGAAGAATATTGTGCGGTTTGTAGAACAAGCCTTACTTGTAATTGTATGAAGTAATGGTAGGTGTAATGTATGAAGTACACGCAGCCTGAAGCATTGGATGGTAGGGAACCAGTCTACACAACGTTTCTGCCAGAGCAGGGTGGAGGCTACTGTGCCAGGCTTGTTTGACGAATTAACCAATCAACGGATAAGATTCCGTCGACAGACAGTCGTGATGGACCAACCAGAGGAGAGAGAATTGAACCGCGATGAGCCGTTGACTGCCGTCGAAGGAAGGTTTTGATATAGGCTGGAAAACTACTGGAGATAGGGGCCAGCCTTGAGTAACTCTTCGTCGAGATACACGTTTCATGTGTATCAGAGAATCGCGCCAGGGACGCACGATTAAACAAAGGAATCGACGTAGAGATCGTCAGAATCGTGTACAAAAGAACGGAAACGACGAAGCAGCTGAGCCAAACAAATAAAGACAACGATACGGTGAACGCTATCACTGGAATGTGCATTAGAGTAATTGACTAAAGGAAGGAAATCTGTCGGTGACTGAACTGATCACGTGTAGAACAGGTACGCCGATATTTAGAAACTAAGGAAGATGGGAATTCGGAACCTTAGAGATGTTAATTAAATCTATGAATTTAATTTTATCTAACGATGCCCCGGAAGAGGTCTTGATAGGGTTCTTGAATGGACGAATGCTGATGCCTACGTGTGCGTGATTGATTGCATAAACTGTAGTATATTGTAAGCTTAGCATTGTTAACGATTACACTTCTGCTAAATATATATTGAGAAAATGTCGGAGGACTCTGTCGTATTTAAGCGGAGGTCAGAGAGTAGGGACAAGGAAGAGATAGATAAATCCTCTAGAATCGAATACGGAGATGAATTACCAGCAGAACTAATAGACAGGATGCTGGACCGTATGGCCACGCTATCAACCACGTTGACAAGTAGGCAAGCAGACATGGACAGGGAGAGAGAGGAAGACAGACGACGACAGAGGGAGACAGACAGGCATGCCTACGAAAGCCGACTACAGTTAGCAGACCTGATAGCTAGCTCGACTACTCGACTTTCTCAGATAAAACGATCCATGGTAGGAGTAGGGAAAATTTCCGCCACCTCGGACCCAAACCGATCTAAGGAGTCGGTTTCTTCCCGCCCGGAAGACAGCCAGCCTTGGCCTACCTACGTCACTAAAACTAGGCCTATGCTTCCGGAAGAGGAAGACGACTACGAGGAAACGAGGACTGTTGGAGGCATCGGCGGAACGCTGCGAGAACCAGGGACAAGTCAGCCTAGCAACCCGATTTGGCAGCGCGAGGGGTGTGGGATTTACTCCCCTGGACTTCCTAGCGTAGATGTAGGCGCTATAGAAAGTAAGGAAGGAGGAAGGCAGGAAGAAGAAGCGTACAATATAAAAATGACCAATGTTGCTCAGAATGATGTAACTAAAAAAATGCTGCTCAGAGTGCAAATCAGTCTAATACTCAAGTCAATGTACAACACATTCATGGAGTTGCTAAATTTACTGTTATGCAAAGAGATTCTTCTGAAAATGTTTCTCATTTGGATGCACAAACAAAAGTAAATCAAAGTCATGAAGTGCTCTTCCTATAAAAAAAGCACTCAAAACAATGTATTATCGTCCCCTTACTGAAACTCAAAAGCAATTTAACTATGATCGTAATATGCGAACAGTGTTCATATCAGGGGAAATTGATGAATATATAAAACTATTCAAACACAAACCTAGACAACTTAATAAAGTCGTTGGTGTGCGGTTTTTTGTTTGGCGCATGTGGGGTTGCAGTAAATTATCAAAAAGAATGTCTGGTCGAGGTAAGGGCAGAAAAGGTTCCAGAAAAGACGACTTCAATACATATGAAAAGGTACTAAAGTCATTCTTTTACTCAACACCTCTAAATCTAACAAACTCAACAAAGTGGTCATGAAACATTTGCAAATACTAGTTCTTCAAGCTCTGCAGACATTTCTAACAGAAGTCTGAAAATTGAATCTCCTTTAGCATCCGAACCTCAAGAAGGAGAACTTGCAGACTCGGAACCTGATTCAAGTCATCGTGGAGTGAAGGAGAACAGACTCTTCCGTTCCATGTCGACCGGTGGTGGTAAGAAAATACGACACACTAAAAAGAACTAAAATAAATAATAATGATAAACAACATGTGGGCAAACCATTACAGAACGATGATGTTACTGTTCATAGGAGTAATGTTGTGCAAACCAGTGTAGATCAGACTTTTTCAGGCAAAGATGCACAAACAAAAGTAAATCAAAGTCATGGAGTTACCATTCCTATAGGAAAAGCACTCAAAACAATGTATTATCGTCCCCTTACTGAAACTCAAAAGCAATTTAACTATGATCGTAATATGCGAACAGTGTTCATATCAGGGGAAATTGATGAATTTATAAAACTATTCAAACACAAACCTAGACAGCTTAATAAAGAACTCACGGAACAGGTAGGGGTCAGATAGAAAAAGTTTTCACGACCACAAAAGGTGGATCGGAGTAGTAGTACAGAATGCCGCTCAAAAGAGTGGACTACTGAAGTTAAACACGCTAGATAACAAACCAATCAAGACTAGTTTACCCTTAGCACAATCTAAATCATATCCTGTAAACCCAAAACCTGCACCAAACAATTCTGAATCAATTCCTGTCAATAAAGAAAATACAGAATACCTTGTAAAAGGAGTGATTTTTGGTCTGTATGAGAACCAAAATAATTTAGATGAGATTAGTGAAAAAATTGGAGCCTGATGTCTACTGGACTTTGTAAGAGCAGTTGTTAATTTCTATTGTGTTTGTAAGAACAGTTATGATAAGGATATGATACTTCCAAAGTCCACCCATATGTGCCTAGACCGAAATGCTGTGATAACTGTCAACGTTTCTGTCACCTTAAAGTACACTCATAGAATTGATGGCTACTCAATATTAAGACGTGACAGCCCACAGCAATGTGCGGGTGGAATGGCTATATTGTTGAAGGAAGGCATCAATCACACATTATTACATCTGGAAGATAATCTCGGAATTGAGCATATCGGAGTGGAGATTAAAACTAACAATGGAAAATTGAAATAATAAATGTCAATTAGCTCTAATATAAATGTCAATTAGCTCTAATATTAATTTCCTAACTGCAGAAGCATTATTGTGGGCGACTTCAATGCCCACAGTAAGAGCTGGAAATGCAGCTATAATAACCCTAGGAGTGGAACTTGAAGAGGTTGTTCAAAAAAAGAATATTGTGGTCCTGAATACAGGAAAACGGACTCTAATTCCAAGAGCAAACGCCACTAATAATTCTGTCATAGATCTATCCATCACAACAAGAGACGTGGCCCTACGGTGCAGTTACAGTGTGTTAAACACATCCATCGGATCAGACAATAAGGTCACCA
Organism: Aporrectodea caliginosa; assembly: GCA_020284085.1. Taxonomy (NCBI): domain Eukaryota; kingdom Metazoa; phylum Annelida; class Clitellata; order Crassiclitellata; family Lumbricidae; genus Aporrectodea; species Aporrectodea caliginosa. The sequence continues at coordinate 31,566 of JACEVL010000697.1, forward strand.
TGACCAAAGTGGAGGAAGAGGTGGATGCAGAGGTAAGCACTGGGCTGCCGAAGATAGCGCCATCTTTGCCGCCAGGAAGAGGGTGGCGATACTAGAAGAACAGATCATAGCATCCAGAAATGGTTCAACAAGAATGGGTTCAAGATCTCTGATGTCGCTGTCAAAAATCACACCCAGGAATTTGACTAATGTGGAAACCTCATATCGATTATACCATCACCAAATGCAGGAGGAGGCTGGGCCTACTGCGAGCCGTGTCCGGACTCAAATCGGGTGCCTCAAAGAAATCGCTACTAATGTTAATCTGCCCAGTCCTAGAGTACGGCGACATCACACTAACTGATGACTTGAGAATCTGCTGTGGCACGTAAAGGGGCACATCAATTCTAGCGCTACAGAATGAATGTGGTGAAATGCCTCTACACCTTCGGAGCAGCTTGAGGGATGTTGTGTGATGATACCTGTTTCGGACATTGGTACAGGCAGGAGGGTCTGTTGGTCTTTACCGACCTCTGGTGACATTTTACCGACCTCTGGTGACAATATTTTCCTGAGATGTGGTCACTCAGATGCTATTCATAACAATTAGGGCTGCGCGTTAATCGCCGTTAACGCCCGCGATTAACGCGTTAAAAAATTTTGCGATTAATTATTTTAACGCAAGATTAACGCGTTAAAATGTCCTTATAAAATTAAAAATTCAGATTTATAATCGATAGTTTTCAAATAATCGGTCATCGGTAATCGCCCACTTCTGTTGAGTCACCCAACACTACTCGCGTGGGTCATCCGGCGCCATGTTCTTTTCGGCCACAACTGTTCCATGCGAAAGATTGTTCTCTCCAAAGATTTTAACAGGGAGGAAGATGAACTACTGAAAGAAAATTGGCTTGCGCAGTGCGATTGTAGGGCGCGTGGTGCATTCTGGTCTATCCAGAGGTGAAATCATTAAGTTTCCTATCTCTGCCTACCGTGTAGCTTCGCTTGGGAAGCGGAAAAACGAAATTCCATAATTCTTTGCGCTGGCATTACCACAGTTACAGGCTGCACAATAGTGCGTCATGTTACCTAACTTTCTACTCGGCTAAAATGCTTAATTTCTATTAAGGTCTTCGATTAAAACGACTTTTAACCGATGGATTTTATTTAACATTGCAGAGATAGGAACTCTGTGTTATTTTACCTCTGGATAGACCAGAAGCCCTTGCGCGCCCTCTTTCGCAGTTTTCTCATTAGTAGTTCATCTTCCTCCATGCGAAAGATTGTTCTCTCTGTCCGGGAACATTTTGAACAAAAAGCGAGCATCCATGTCAACTGACAATGTTGATAAACTTGTGTGCTTAAGCAACTGGCTGCATTTGCAGCTTTAGATTGTTGTAGTTTCTAGTGATAAGGAGACACTCACAGACATTAGACTAGTGGTTTAGATAAATCTTTTAGGGTTGTCCTTTTGACAACACTTAGACTAGTGGTTTATACAAACCTTTTAGGGTTGTCCTTTTGACAACTGTTGTTACAGAAGACAAACAGTAGTATAAAGTCATATTATAATTGCACTGAGCTTGTATTATTTGAATTTGAAATACTTGATTTAGAATATTGACTGAATTATTTGAATTCTGGACCCTTAAAAAGGAAAACTTAAAAAATGCAATAAATGTGCGATTAATCGCGCGATTAAATTTTTTAATCGCGCGATTAATCGCGATTAAAAAAATTAATCGAAATGCAGCCCTAATAACAATGCTTCTCATAACATTGAAGATGGTTTACATAGGAATGTGTTTTCAACTAGTTGTCACTCAGATGCTACACATAACAATGAAGGTGTAAATAAGAAAACAAATAAACAGGTTAATACTTGTGCCGAAATGTTGTACTTCCAAATGATGTACTTTCAAATGGTTACCCAATTGTTCCTCATAGCTCACTTACAGACCAAACTATACAAAACACTACAAAACACTACAAAAGGATATTATAAATAATACTTCTACTGAATCATTTAATTCCATTTCTATAAGAAAGGCACTTAACCCATTTTAGCCCGCAGTTCCACTTCTGGAACAAGGGGGATAAAATGTCACGGGTTACGTACTTTGAACTTCCCACCGGAAGTAATGGACAGGAAGTGCTTAGCAATAAACAATACATCAATTTTTGGTGAAACTTCATTGAAATTCTTTGTAATTAATCAATTACAATTTTTTTACTTTTTACATTAATTATTTCCTGTTTCCGTTGGAAATGTCCAGAAGAAGGTAATTATTATAATGTCATTACTTATTTCAAATTTTAATTTCATAACTAATTTCAACGGGAATTACTGTATAGAAATTAGTGTAATACATAGAAATTGTCTAAAAGAAATTATCCTGAGGAATTTAGTTCTTTGAACTTTATGTTCCATATGTGGAGCTGTGGGAACCAGCAGCACCATGGCTAATTGAAATTTGTATTTTTGCTTTCTGTACTCTATGCAATCAAAACGCTCAATAATTCACATACTAACTGCAAATGGAATAATAGTTATGGAAGGGGACATATGTATCAAGACTTTGTATCCTTCTATTGGCAACTGTATAACAGCAGTAACAATTATATGTCCTGTTTATGCACACTGTACAGAAAATATACGGTAAAGGAAGTGCTGGATGCACTTGACGATCACGAAGATTTCGCAAGTGCTGACATTTTTATTGATCCTCCTCGAGATGGAGTTGACAGTGAAGAAGACAGTGGAGACGAAGATGAAGGAGGTAACATGAATAACCTAAGTGGCCGTCAACTCATGAGCGCCTGCCAAGGAAGATTGCGAACAAGAAGTAATGAAATCGTTGAAATGGGAGGTGAAGATTTGGCAACTGGTGACGACGAATTTAGTGGTGATCCCGTGGAATGTGACGATGTAAGTGAAGTCGCTGATTCAGTAACAATTACTGAATCTGCTGCGAAAGCAGTCACAACCACAAAACGGAAAACGTTGATTCCACGCAAATGGGTAAAAAAAGACATCCAACCAAACTGGCCTGACTTCAACATTCCAGAAAAATCATTCACAATTCCATTGGATCCAGTGACAGCATTTGAATTTTTCTTTGACGATGACATTTGCACCTTTTTGGCCGAGATGACAACACTGTACGGAAGAGAGGTAAAGCATGACCATGCTTTTGAGACTGATGCTGAAGAAATAAGATGTTTCTTGGCCATTCTTCTGTTATCTGGGTATGTCGATGTGCCGAGATGGAGAATGTTTTGGGAGGTGGACACTGAAACGTTCAATTCCGCAGTTTCACGTGCAATGCGGCGCAACCGTTTTGACACAATCAAGCGTTACCTTCACTGTTCAGATAACAGCCATCTCCCAGATAATGACAGATTTGGCAAGATGAGATCTCTCATGACGATGCTGAATGAACGCTATCTGAACTTTGCAAATCTGAAAGAACACATCTGTGTTGATGAGAGTATGGCGCCATATTACGGTAAACATGGAGCGAAACAGTATATCCATGGTAAACCTGTGAAGTTTGGCTTCAAGTTCTGGTGTCTCTGTGACCGGTTTGGCTATCTAATTCAATTTGATCCGTACCAAGGTGCGAGCGGTCCTGCTTTTGACAAGAATATTGGTCTGGGTGCAAGTGTTGTCCTAGATTTGGTATCTGAATTGCCGAGCGTGGTTCCTTTCAAAATATTTGGTGACAGGTATTTCAGTTCACCAAAACTTCTACAACATCTTCTGGAAAGAGGTTTTGGCTATACGGGTACTGTCATGGTCAACAGAACAGAAAAATGCCCTGTCAGTCTTCCAAAAAAATCAACGAGAGGATCAATGGATTACAGAACTGACGTCAACACTGACAGTCTAGTGGTTGCATGGAATGACCACTCCCCAGTTCACATACTGAGCAATGTTTACGGAGTCAATCCAATTACATCTTGTCTTCGATGGAACAAATCTGAGAAAAGGAAAATTCCGATCGACATGCCATTTCTTGTGTCTATGTACAACACTTACATGGGCGGAGTGGATCGCATGGATCAGAACATTGGAAATTATAGAGTTGCTATGAGATCTAAGAAGTGGTGGTGGGCTGTCTTTGTGTTTTGTTTGGAAACTAGCGTCCACAATGCATGGCAATTGTATCGCGAAAGTACGGAAGGAAAAGAAATGCCATTGGATTTATTGAAGTTCCGACGAAACATTGTGTTGACCTATTTGCAGAAATACGGAGTTGAACCTACAACTTCCGGACGGCCCGCGGAATCAAGCAGTCACAAAACATTTTCAAAGAAAGTGTTACGAGGGATTCGTTTCGATAGCAAGTCACACTACCTTGTAGCAGCTTCGAAGCAAAACCGTTGTGCTAACTGCAAGAAGAATACGAAAAAGAAGTGTGCAAAGTGCAACATTAATCTCCATGAAAGTTGCTTCCCACACTTTCACAAAACCCACTAGACATGCAAGCTGTGAATTTTTTGCTGTTTAGCTTCACTAGAAACTTCATCAGAACTAAATAAGAAATTATCTTACAACAATGTTCATGTACCCTGACATTCCCACAGTTCCACTTCTGGAACAAACATATTTTGTGCAAATTTCTATGGAAAAAATATAATTAAATTTCACAGAATATTTTTCCTCTTCATTTTGTCACTAAAGCAATAGTGTAAAAGAATAAAAATGAGAAAAAAAAATTCGGGCTAAAATGGGTTAAAACAATGCACTATCGACCCCTTACTGAAACTCAAAAACAATTTAATCACGATCGTGATATGAGAACAGTTTTTGTGTCTGGAGAGGGTGATGAACTGATAAAGCTATTTAACCCTGTGCCGTTCTTGGGGTGCATTTGCACCCCTAGTCACACTTTGTTCCTTTGTTTCACCCAGAAGGACTCATGATATGACGCCTACATTTTATGACTTTTCCTTATTTATGAGGATGCACTTAACCCTATTTGCCCATAATTGTACCCCTCAACATTTCTGATAATTTTGAGGTTAATACATTGCGGTCCTCGGGGTGCAAATGCACCCCATGTGTTATATTGCGGCATTTATAAGTCAATTATCTAACTTGGCATTTTTATATCTATGGACTCCTTTCTTAGATTACATATTCTTTGTTGCCAGACAGGAAGTGCGTATATTTATAAGAGATAACAACAATGGCGACTAGAAAAAAGATAATATTCGATTTTTTACCGCAGAACAGGCAAGGAAGCTTATATTAGAATCAGAAAGTCAGTCATCAGAATCGGATGGTGAAGATAGTTTTAGTGATGATTCCCAGACAAAGTGCACTGTAGTTCGGGAAAAAATACCGATAATGACAGCTGTGGTGAAGAAAATTCTTCCGAAGACAACGTTAGTGACACGGAGCAGCTGCAACGGGCCGATGATGGATCCTCGCAAGATTCAGATGATGACATAGCAGGAACACCGCCTGTGTTTCGTCAAGCCTCCCTCGACGATGAACTGGATTTGATTGCAACTCATCTGTACGAGTCAAAAAATGGAAAAGAAGTTTGGCTGAAGACTCCTTATGTGTCAACCGGACGTCAACCCAGTCGAAATGTGATGAAACAGGTACCTGGACCAACCGGATACGCTCGAAGGAATGCAGACACAATGATTTCAACGCTGGAATTACACATAACAAAGCATATTTCACGCACCATATTGAAAATGTCTAATAAGGAAGGTGCTCGAGTGTTTGGTGATGAGTGGACCCCTATTGGCGAAGATGAGTTCCATGCGTACATGGGCCTGCTGTATCTTGCAGGTGTTTACAGAAGTAATGGGGAATCTGTTGAAGAATTATGGAATCCTATGGATGGACGCAAGATATTCCGAGCCGTTATGTCTCTCAAGCGTTTCAAGGCCATATCTAAAATTCTTCGTTTTGATGACAAAGAAACCAGAGAAACGGGACGCATAATTGCCCTATGTGTATACAGAGAACCACTATAGCTTCAAAACTCGCCTCCCATTGGTTGAAGTTGTCACGTGACTCTATCGACAATTCATCGTGACCTGACCTATTTTAAACGCTCTTTGAAATTGATTGTTTACAAGCTAAATAAGATGGCAGCTGCCATTGAGAATTTATTCGGCGATTGTTGTTTTGAGAGTGAGGTGGTCGAGGTGACGGATTTAGCTCCTGGTGGAGATGCGCTAAGCTGCAAGTTTATTATTCGTGCATCTTTGGCGTCGGAGTCTGAAGCCATACAATGGCTTTCTTACTTTAAAGTGAGAACGAGCACGAATTGGGTATCTCGTGCTGGTCAAAGGAAACTGGCGGATGGGAAATACGCGAGATTTCTGTTCAGCCGTGATTACGTCTGCCATCACAGTCAGAAGAGAAAGGTGAGATTACCGAATTTTCATGGAATTGCATAGGCCTACTGAGACATATGCAACTGAAGGTTGTAAAAAGTTAACAGTAGTCCGACGTGTGAAATTGATCTAAGGGTTGAGGGTTAGAAGCATGCACAGAAACAAACTTTATGGGATTTATGTTAAGGTCTTGTTTGTATATTATAATTTGTGATTATCTAAAATTCATTGTGATAATTATCCTTAAACGTTTAAGAAGTAATCTTATGGCATGGTTTAGGAACTCATCTTTGGTTAAATAGGCCTAGATTTTAAGGAATCAGTAAGTTTCTTGTAGTCTGTATATGGATATTTATCCTCAGATGCTTATCATTTGACTAATGGCTTTTAATAGCATTAAGTATCTTAAACATGTTGTAACTATACCTTTGAATTTCTTAAAGTAGTGATATAATCAGGATAATAATATGACTTATTATTATAATAACATTACAGTTTGACGTAAGTATTAACGTGATGTACTGTTGATGCGATTTACAGCTGTCAACAAGCAAGAAGTCATGTGGCTGCGAAGCGACACTGTCAATCCGTGTCAAGAAGAACACGCCAGATGTTCTGCGCCATGACGAACATGCACGACGCGGTTTCTTTGGTGTCATCAGCGTGGACAACAGGCATAGTCACCTGCTGCACAATGCCGAGGCTCTGCATTGGCTAAAGAGATCTGAAGAAACCAAATCCACTTTCCTCGAGTACTTCAGTAGTGGTTAGTTTACTACATTATACTATTGGTCTAAGGTTTATTAGGCTGATGATTTGAGTCCCTTTCAATAGTTTTAAATACCTGTGAAGATCTTGCTTGTTTTATTAGTATTGTAGCAATAGTCATTCTGCAGACATATTTGCTCATCTTAACTGTTTCTTCTTTATTTATTTTCTTTATTATCTATTTTTTAGATTGAAATGTTTCTTTTTCAATATTTATTGTGCTAAATATTTCTTTAACTGTATATGCTGTATTTTGTCCTTTGCTTGGTGTCTATTTCTAGTAGTATTTGGTTTTGTAAGCCACATTGAGAAATTTGTAATTTATATATTACGTGCTTCACTAATGCTTGTGAATTCATTTGAACACTTTGAGTAGCCTACTTAGCATTATGTTTACCTGCGATTAATTAGCTATCATTATTTTGTGAGGTTTTACGACATTTAAGCAGACTAATAGCAGTGTGTTCACTAAATAAATCAAACTTAGTTTCCTGTGATTGCTATTACAGCGCAGCAGAGCAGAGAAAGGCTGATCTCGAAGCAAGTGGACATACCGTCATGCTGCAGGACAGTCCGTTTGCTCTGTCGGTTCTCACGCCTCTGATGATCAGAGCACTGGCGATGAACAATAACCCACAGAGTTTTTTCATCGATACCTCGGCCTCATGTGACCAGACAAACACCTCCCTCACTCTTGTTCTGATGGCTAGCAAGGCTGGAGCCATTCCTGTTGGCGTCTCGCTACATGAAGGGCAGAGTGAACGTAGCTACACTGCTGCGTTGGCTCAACTGAAGGATCTTTGGGCAGCACAGTCGGTGGGTGAGGTTAGCATCACAAACTTCATGTCTGATGATAGCCTGGCACTGAAGAACGCCCTCCGTACAGTGTTCCCTGCTACACGACAACTGCTGTGTCTGTTTCACGTGCCACAAGCGCTGTGGCGTTGGTTGTGTGATGGGAAGAATGGAGTAGGTAGAGATGAAAGACAGGAGTACATGAAGAAGTTCTCGTCTGTTATTCGTTGCGAGGATCGAGTGATTGCAGAGCAAACGATGAATGAACTGATCAGTAATGATGATGATGAAGAAGAATCAAAGTTCAGCAAGCATCTGGCATGTTTGTGGGAGAGAAAGGAGGAGTGGTGCATGGCCTATCGAATGGATGTGTTAAACAAGGGGAACAACACTAATAACTATGCAGAGGCAACATTTAGGATTGTCAAAGACATAGTTCTGTGTCGTCTACGAGCTTTTAATAGCTTAGCCTTACTAGACTACATCGCTGTAGTACTTGAAAAGTACTACAGTATTCGACTCCTAAATGCTGCTTTTGGGCGTCATCAGAAGCCCCATTTGTTGTATCAGAAGATTCTAAGCAAAGGGAAGGAAATGCTCAGTGCAGCACCCAACTGTGTCTCGGAACTGGGCGATTCACTGTATTCTGTTTGCTCCAGTAAGGATTCCTCGGTGCTTTATGAAGTAAATACTGACGTTGGTGTGTGCGCATGTAATGTAGGCCAGCAAGGTACTTTCTGCAAGCATCAGGCAGCCGTGCAGCTGAAGTATAGCAAGAACTTTGTGAATGCGCCAAACCTGTCACTGCTTGATAAACAACAACTGTACTGTGTAGCCACGGGTAAAGTTGTTGCTGAAGAAACATTCTTCGCTCCAATGACGGTCGTGGCTACTTTGACTACAGCACCTGTACAAGGGTTGTCCGTAGCTAGCGGTGAGCCTGAAAGTACAGGCACAGCAAGTGCTGTGGACGTGAATGGTTTGGACACCGATGACAGTGCGGCTAGTAGAGTGGCTAGTGGTAGTGGACCATGGGAGCGTATTAGCATGGAAACAGAAAGAATTGTTTCCATGTTAAAAGATAACTCCAGCGACCAGGGTTTGTTCCACTCTGCTGAGCGCTATGCAGCTGAACTTCAGCGTATCAAAACGCCTGGTCAGCTGTATGCCTTCCTCAACAGTAGATCTCAGCATAGCTTCCATCGCAGGAGAAAGATCCCTGTGCAGCCCACTTCCATAGCACGTCGTAGTGCATCCTCTACCAGGGGCAGTGCAAGGCATAGGTCTGGTCGACCTCTTGCTGTTCTGGGCAAGACAGGAAGGCCAAGCAAGCGACCTCGGTTACTGGGTCTTGCAGTCAGTGAGAATCGACCAAATGCAAAGAGCCATGGCGAGGGTCACTAATCTGTATTGACTCACATAGTGTTTTAATAACCAATCAGGTTATTAGGTGACATATTGACTACTTTGCGTTATACAGTAGTTCTGTAGACAAGTCATTGCTAAAACAGTCATTTTTTACGTCTGAACTTATAACGGTTCTGTGCGGTTAAGGTTTGGATTAATAACTGTCTTTGCTGCCAATGTCTTTACTGTTCATTTGATAAATACGTTTGTTTAATATGCAAACAATCACATAAACTTTTTACTATTTTTCCTGTAATGCTTTAAAATACTGAGTATGTTGAAAGAAATATCAGTGATGTTAATCCTTGTCCTTGAATTAGTAACAATGGTCTCTTGGCTTCTTATGCCATGATAGCTACAAGTTATCATAGCTACACGTAACCATAGTTTCGCAAAGACTGTAGGCCTAAATACAGTCACACAATAATTATTATTCTTATAAATTGTTCAGTAATTAACAGCAAGGAAAACAGTGCCTCACTCGATAGGACACTGCGATTATCATAATTTTGCACGAGGCTACGAGCCCAGCGCACTCCCAACCTCCCAGGGCCTTGCGCTAGCTCGCGTACTCGAGGCAAAGTAGGAGTGCTGCCAGTTGAAGGAACAGCGTAATGTCAACCAATGAGAGCCAAGAGTTACGGGAATTAGAACGCTTTGGTTTAGTTTTGGTTCTCTGTATACACATAGGGCAATTATGCAAACGGGACTTGGGCGAAACAGAAGAGATAGACTGGCGCCAATACGTGACGTATTTGAATCGTGGGTAGCCACACTCTCACAGAGTTTCATTCCATATGAAAACGTCACTGTGGATGAACAGCTTGTGGGCTTCAGAGGTCATTGTCCCTTTCGACAGTACATGAAATCAAAACCTGCAAAGTACGGGATTAAATTATGGGCACTTTGCGACTCGAGTACAAGCTTTGCGTTGAACATGCAAGTTTACACTGGTAAACGAGCTGGTGAACCACCGGAAAAGAATCAAGGAGAGCGTGTAGTCCGGGACTTGATTGAAGTCATCAAAGGGTCTGGAAGGAATGTGACAATGGATAATTTCTTCACTTCAGTGCCACTTGCAAGACATCTGCTGTCCAAGAAGCTAAGTCTAGTTGGAACTCTGAGAAAGAATAAGAGTGACATTCCAGTGGAGTTTTTACCAAATCGCGACAGGGTTGTCAATGACACTCTATTTGGCCATCAGGAAAATCTGACTCTAGTTTCGTATGTCCCCAGTAAAGACAAGAAATCGCGTACTACGTGTCATAGGTGTGGTTCATTTGCTTGCGCAGACCATTTAGTCGCACTTTGCACAGGCTGTGCATGAGTGTGCAAAGTAGATAAGGAAAACTTATTGGATATTTTGCAATATTGCTTTTTCATCTGTAGGCCTTACACTAATCAGTGTTACAATTGTGTTGTACAGAAAACTTTCAAATAGTTGTGCTGTAAAAGTGTACATTTTTCGACATGTTGCTTTGACGCCATGTCATGACGTCATATGACGTAATAAATTGTCTTAGAATTTACTTGAATAAAACTACTTTGTCTGTGCTCCAATTATTTATAGTATTATGTGATTCGATTGATTCAAATACAAAACAAAACACCACATAATGATTACATTATTAAGAGTGATGATGTACTTTCACATGGTTACACAGTTGCTTCTCACAACTCACTTACAGACAAAACAATACAAAAGGATGATGTTGTAATTCAAAATGATGTAATTCCAAATGATGTACTTCCAAATGATATAATTCAAAATGACGTACTTCCAAATGATGTGCTTTCAAACTTTTACCCAGTTGCTTTTTGTAATGGATACTCAGTTGCTTCTTGTAACTCATTTTCAGACAAAATAATACAAATGGATATTATGAATAAGAGTGATGTACTTCCAAATGAATAAGAGTGATGTACTTCCGATGATACGAGGAAGCTGCAAACGGGTGTTGGAAACTTCAGCAAGTTCTGAAAGCTCAACAGACACTTCAATAAATATGAAACAGGAATTTCCAGTCGCATCTCCACTTGCATCATCTCCAGTTGCATCTGAAACTGAAGAAGGGGAATGGGTGGAATCGGAAGATGAATCGAATCATCCGGGGATGAAGGTGACGCAGAACAAACAATTCCGTTCCTTGTCCTTGTCGAACTGTGGAGAGCTCATCAAAAAGAAAAATAAGCACAAATCTGTAAGTGGTAAGAAAATACACCACTCTAAGAAGAAAATTAAAATACAAAATGATGACCAACAAACTGAAATGCATTGTAGAAGTATGACCTCTAGGGTGCATCATCCGCCCCAACTTTCAAGGAATGCGCTGTCCCTAAGTTTAAAACGTTCCTTTAGGCCATACAAGGATGCCTAAAAAATTAAATTAAATTCAGAAAATATTTAGGGGGTCCACCAGGGGGACGAACTTTTCCATTATTTGGTCAATTCGAGTACATGCGAAATGATCAGCACAAATGGTGTTCAACTGTTCATGTACAGAATGGTGGGAGAAGTGAATTTGAGGGTTTGAACTTTCAATGCTATCATCTTCTGAGTCTTTGGTCTTTAGATTTTTTGAGTCTTTGGATTTTTTGAGTCTTTGGTTTTAAGTGTAAAGAGAATTTTGTTCTAATAATATTAATTCAGGTAAGTATTGATTTTTTCATTTTCTGCCTTATTTCTACTGTTTTCGGGTCTCAAAACTCAACAGCATTTCCATTTTTTCTTTTCATAACTGTTTTGCTATTTAGTAGATGTAGAAGTTACATCAAATTGTGATATTTATGGACAGCACATGGCAGCCTGAGTGATATTAGGGGTTTTTAGTAATAAGATGCTGCAGTCAATGCTTGAAGTCCCATACCTCTTTCAAAATCCTACACTTACAGAGTTCTCAGACCTCATCACAAGGTGTAGTCCTCTTATGACCCTCTTTAACCAATGGTAGACGTACTATGGTATTCCATAAACTGACTTTGTATTTTACACTTTCAGAGTAACTCAAGTGAACATTTTATAATGTCTGATATAACAAGTGGTGGAAGTTTAGACGATCCGTCTCTTGCAACGCCTGCGACTCCTACTGAGCAGGAAAAACCAGTACCATGTTGTTCATCTTCACAAAAGGCCGTCACAACTAGAAAGTCTTCAGCTGTTTTCGGACTGGGAAGTGGCGTAACGAAGGAGGATGCAAAAATCACCGGCTCACGTCTTCCCACATCTTCGCAAGTTCTTCGCTGCATGATTCATCATCTCAATGAAGGGTTACCGGAGAATCGCACGAGATGGGAAGCTGCGAGGCTTGTATTGGAGAAAGTTAGAGTCTTCTACGAGAAGGCCAACATTCCTATCATCTCTAACAGAAAAGCCTGTGAAAAACTCATAAAACTTCTCGACGAAAATGCAAAAATCAGGGCAATACCGTTAAAACGAAGATCTACACCAAGTTCGTTGAAGAAGGTCAAAGAAATGGAGGAGCACCTGGCACAAACTTTCTCCCTGTGGCCTGCAAATGTAGAGAGTTTGATAAAAAATACTGAGGACTTATGCTTTCTCCAGTCGATGAAAGGAGACAGATTTGCAACGTTTGGCTCTCGTGACAAACTGCTTGCGAAGAAAATAGAACGCAAGGAGAAGCGTCGACAATTGGAGGCAGAGCGCCGCAATAAAATGCTTAGTGAAACGTCCATGTCAACTGCTGAGTATGAAAACAGTTCTAGTGAGAGCGACGAGTGTGATGACAATGCTGATATTGAGCTGTTACCCGTTGAAGGCGTTGATGGTGATGATGTAGCAGGTCCTTCAATGAGCACGCCCAGAAGTCATCATCGCACTGGACGAACAGGGACCGTAGCATTTATACCTCACGATATCATCAAGAGACCTAAGCTTGTTGCAATCGCAACTCGCTTGAAGATGACTCCCACTCAGCAGGCTGCCTACACAGAAGCTCTAATAGAGGAGGCTGGTGGAGATTTGTCGAAGGTTGCGTCATCGTACGCAACAACTGACAAATCGAGACGTACGGTTGGCAAGAGTATAGCGGCTGCTTGTAGAGATGAGTGGGTTGCTCCGAAGCTAGCGACCTTACACTGGGACTCGAAATTAATGTCTTCATTGGAAAACAGAAACATTTCCGAGGAGCGTCTAACAGTCGTGGTAGGGAATTCCGTGGAGCTGAAGATCTTAGGTGTTCCTGCATATCAGCCCGGAACTGATCGCAAATCTGGAGACATCATCGCTGACCTAACTGTTGATCTTCTCTCGACTTGGCACTGTGCCGACTCGATTGTAAACATGACATTCGATACAACGGCATCCAATACTGGACACATTTCAGCAGCATGTGTGACTATTCAGAAAAGACTCGGGCGAGCGCTACTTTGGTCGGCCTGTCGCCACCATGTCGGCGAGGTAATACTGTCTCATGTGTTTGAAGATTTGCGCATCGAAGTATCGAAATCGCCTGATGTTACTTTGTTTACGAGATTTCGGAAGCATTTCAATTTGTTGCAGTCAAAGTCGACCAGTGGCGATGGTTTCCAATGTGTTTTGTCCCATTTTGATTCAAGGGCAATAGATGGTACTGCACACGCTTTCATCAATACGTGTCGGGATAGCGTCCTGAACTTGGCACAATCTGAACTGCCCATTCGAAGAGACGACTACCTCGAGTTTATTGAGCTTTGCGTGTTCTTTCTTAACGGTGATACGGTTGGACAAGATGTACAGTTCAAGCAACCGGGCGCTCTACACAAGGCGCGTTGGATGGCCAAGCTTCTGTATTCAATTAAGATCTGCCTCTTTGAGGAGCAGATTAAGCAACTGCCTACTGGTACAATAACAACAAAACATCAAGTGTCAAAGGTGAGAGATTTTGTACACTTCGCTACACTTGTCTACAGCCAGTGGTGGATTACTTGTAATTCCGCAGCAGATGCACCATGGCGTGATTTAGAGTTTTTCCAGACTCTGATCAGATATCAAATTGTGCATCCAGACATATCACGAAGCGCAGTGAAGGCACTGAGGAATCATCTGTGGTACCTGACTGAGGAGATGGTGCCACTGGCTCTTTTTAGCACCAGCACACCATCAGCAGCTCGCCGCGCACTCGCTGATAGCCTCCTCGCCATTAAACCCACCACTGGATTGAAAGTTCCACAGCATCGGTTCGGTATGGGGTTTGGGAAGCCCGTGTTCCCTACAACCATCAGTCCAACAACAACACTAGCGGATTTGGTTGGTGCGGATTCTTGGTTCTTCTTCGAAATTCTCCAGTTGGATCCTGCGTTCCTAGCCGAGGACGTTGACGCATGGTCGGAATCTGCTGCGTATCAGTGTTCACTCAAGAATCTCCAAGCAGTAAATGTTGTGAATGATTGTGCTGAACGAGGCGTCAAGCTAAGCTCAGATTTCCTCTCTACTGCCAAGGGTGAAGAACACTATCAAAATGTTCTGCAGGTTGTGGAACGGGATCGTAAGAAGAACCCGTGTCTGCGTAAACGTAAAAAGCCGTCTCCAGAACTCAAAGTCAGTCAGCAGATTGGACAATAGCAACCAAAAATTTACAGTTTCTCTATAGTATTTTATGCAGTATTCTATTGTGCTTAACATTCTTATATTCTATTAACATTGAGGGACCCTCAATGAGGGTTTCCATTCTGTTAGCACTTGGTACTTCGACTGTAGGTATTTGAATAATGTATTGTGTAATGCTATAGCATTTTTACGCCTTTTCTCCAAATTAGAAATCGTTGGTGGACCACATAGATTGTGATGAAAAATTCTAAAATTTTTCAGAGAGTGTTCTTTTAGCATAAGGAACAAAATTAGAATAGGGACAGAAAGATCAGTAAAAAATTTAAAAATTTTGGGGCGGATGATGCACCCTAATGACCTCATAATGATTACATTAAGAGTGATGATGTACTTTCACATGGTTACACAGTTGCTTTTCACACCTCACTTACAGACAAAACAATACAAAAGGATGAAGTTGTACTTCAAAATGATGTAATTCCAAATGAAGTAATTCCAAATGATGTAATTTCAAATGATGTGCTTCCAATTGATATAATTAAAAATGATGTACTTCCAAATGATGTCCCTTCAAACTTTCACCCAGTTGCTTTTTCTAATGGTTACTCAGTTGCTTCTTGTAATTCACTTTCAAACAGAATAATACAAATGGATGTTTTAAATAACAGTGATGTTGTACATCAAAATGATGTACTTGCAAATGATATACTTGCAAATGATGTACTTCCAAATGACGTACTTCCTAATGATGTATTTTCAAATGGTTACCAAGTTGCCTTTTGTAATGGTTACCCAGTTGCTTCTTGTAACTTACTTTCAGACAAAATTATACAAAAGAATGTTGTAAAAAAGAATGATAATCTACTTCCAAATGATGCTCTTTCAAATGGTTGCACAATTGTTACTCATGGTTCACCTACGGACCAGGCTTGTAGAAAGGTAAGTTATTTAAACATAAGCCAAGACAACTAAATAAAGAATTAACGGAACAGGTAGGGGGTCAGTTAGAAAAAGTCTTTATGACCAGGAAAAATGGATTGAGAATATAGTTCAAAATACAGCTCAGAAAAATAGACTGTTGAAGTTAAGCACATTAGATAAAAACCAGTTAAAACTAGTCTACCATTTGCCTTAACAAAAACCAATCCAAAACCTATGCCAAATAAACATGAATCAACCGCTGCAAGTAAACAAATCACAGATTACCTTGTAAAATGAGTGATTTTTGGTCTGTATGAGAACCAAAATAATTTAGATGAAATTAGTGAAGAGATTGGAGCAAGATCAATGTGTAGAATAGGAAATCCTGAATTTAGAAAGGCTATGCTAGTGACTTATGACAAGTCCACCCATATGTGCCTAAACAGAAACGATGTGATAATTGTCAACGTTTTTTAACCTTCAACAAATTTCTGTCACCTTAAATTTCAGTGCACAAGATATGCTATATGCAGTAGGTGTAGTGGCCATCATCAATGCAAAGATTGCACTAACCTAGATATTAGGGTGGTCCAAACTAACATGTACACAAATTTTCTCTTTAAATTCATGAGGCATGTTGATACATTGCTTCATATTGATCTAAAAAGGACCTATGTGTGAAATTTTTAGTGAGAAATGTAATATTTAGGGTTCGCTCACGAGTACTGAAATTTTACATGAGAATGGTCCACACTTCACAGTCAATCTTAGGGATTCCTTCATCCGCGAAGTCGAGGAGAAAGATGCTTCCTTAGGTTTATACTGGGATGGCAAGTTGCTACCAGACCCTACAGGAAATGGAGAGGGTGCAGAGGTTGACCGTTTGTCAATATTGATATTCGTGTTCTCTTATCTGTGAAATATACTGCAATTCTGCGGAGAATACGTTGTCGTCTGTTCGAGAGCTTCTAGGTCTCGACATCGTCGTGTTCTGCAGACTGCGAAAAAATATAGATAAGCTAGCAATCTGTGAGTCAGTATCGTCGAAGGCTAAATGCAGACAAGGGAGGGGAGGGAGGGGTAAAAAGAAAGTAATTTTCTGCGGACGTCCTTTATGGACGATCTTTTGCGACATCAAAGATATTAAAAGTTGAAAACTACCAGCATTGTGCAGCACACAGTTGCACCTTCTTCTGACTACAGATAGTATGGACACCAAGTTAAAGATGTGGTCTGTATTCTTCAGAAGTGTCGCACCATTGCAAATGCTCTGTACTTTAAAACATTGCTAATAGAAGAGGAGTTGGCACTTCATCATCTATACCCGAGACAAGTTATGTCGAGTGTGGAATCCAGGGATTTCACCAGCTTAGTCACCCAGCGCTAGAATGAACGATCCAGGGAAGATAGGAAGATATAGATGTATAGCCGTCTGCCGTAGGACGAACCTGGCACAGACTTGGATAAGCCGTGTGCAAACGATGAGCCGTGTGCAAATGATAGTCGCCCGTAGAGAGGACGCGCTGAGCAGCGCCCTTAAAAGTCTGTCGCCGCACACCAAACGCCGCACATCTCCGCAGACCGAGTCGACTACAGAAGTACGTAACGCACGGATATCTTCGCAAACGCCGCAGAAAGTTCAGAGATACGACGATCTGCCGAATAGTTGGAAATGTATCTAGAATTACTTAATAACCGAGATTTTAGTATTAAGTCGAACGTACGTAGCTTTGTCTGAGAAGTAGAAGTATTGGAGCTGCCCGGGGTTGGAGTAGGAACTGAAATGAGTACGACGCTGTGTTAAACCCAGTATTCACGCTGTAATTCTGTGAGAGGCAGGAGCCTGTATTATAATCGTTGTGAATACGATACGTGGAGTTATTCGACGCCGCTGACCTTATCCACAGAGCGCCTTCGTCTGATTGATCGACGACGCCTGTCCTGGTCTGCGCCTTCGATTGCCTCTATCCCTCGCGTAAGAAGAGCCAATCTCTGTCGAACAACGCTATGACACCAGTACAGCCAAAGCAGAGAATACAGACACGAGCTTAGGAGGATACACTAACGGTACAGTCTAACCTTGTATTTTGTCCCAGGGAATGGTAGAGGTTGAGATCTAAATTACGACTTAGTGAATAACGGTGCACGGCATATAATTGACTGAGACCGACCAACTGTTGAGTATAGAATACGTGTGTATGAATTGTGTTGATTGGATGAACGCATTGAATAGGTTGTTCTTGTCTACTAACGTGATTTGCATACTTGTACTGTGGATAATATACATGAATATTGAATACAATGTCTCTGTCTTCATTAACTATGATAGAAGGAGAAGTAAGTGAGGAAGGTACTAGCCGTAGAGTAACTTCGGATCAAGGGCCAGCCATAGACCAGTTAACTGCCCTATGTACGACGTTAGCCCAACAGATGGGTCAGATGAACACAAATGTAGCTCATCAGATGACTCAGATGAATCGTGGGGTAACGGATCGGATATCCCAGATGACAGAGGCCCTGTCACAAACGAATAATCGAATGGATAAGCAAATAGATGCACTTACTCTCTCCATGTCCACACAAATGGCAGATCTGGCTAGACAATTGCATACAGTGCACGATGGCATGGACGACCTAGCATTGAGACAATGGGACACTGAAGATGCGTTGTCCTCAGTAATTATGCCTGAGCATAACGAACCACGAGAAGGTAGAGATAGGTTAGTAAGTAAGTATCCCGATAGGGATGATATCGGCCGATTGGACCCAACCTGGATGCCCAGTCCAGGTGTAGCTAAGGATGCTACCGCCCTTCCACTCAGACCACCTACGTCACAATGCGGGATGGATAGTCAGTCGGACTGGGAAGCCAGCGCAGGTAACGCCCCAGTGAGGCGAAGCGCTAGGCTGCTAGCAAAGCAAGGCGACAGAGGAAAGCAGGGAATAAGACCCCGTTTGACTGGACTATCCCCGCACGAAGAAGAAGAAGATGATGAGCCACCTCGCAACATGTCCGACCAGGCCATACCATACCAATCAGAGGCCGATATACGGGAGAAGGGGCTAACTCCCAGTTGGAGAAGTAGTGGATTAGCAACCCACGGACTAGACCAACACCCTCCCTCGAAATCACCAGAGAGGCGAGCAGTAAAACCCCACATCGAGACCTATCACAAACCTGTGGTTCATGCTTCACTGAAGTCAGCCTGTCCTACAAGATGGAACTCAAATTTCTACATAGTGCAAAATGCATTGAAGCGTTCTGGCGTGTGGATCTGTCTGCATGAAGATGAGATAGACTTCCTTAAAGCTAAATTCTTAGCAATAATCTTTGACAGAAAGAGGACTTGGAAACCACACATAGATTACATAATAGAAAAATGCAAAAAATGATTGAATTTAATGAGAGCTGTATCATGATATCACTGGGGAGCTTCAAAAAAATCCCTATTAACAATATATAAAGCTCTAATGAGATCTATATTAGATTATGGAGATGTAGCGTATTCCTCAGCTTGCAAAACACTTAAATAAACTATCAACAATTCAGACAGATGCTTCAAGACTATGCTGTGGAGCTCCTAAGGGAACATCAACATTGACACTGCAGAATGAGGAGATCCCATAATTCAATTAAAGTTAGAACTAAAATAATGGGTATTGAGGAAAATCCCTGTAAACAGGTTATCCAACAACATTGGACTGATACATTTAAAACATCTGAAAATAAAGATCATTCTTTTAATTATCGAACAAATGAATTCTTTTTATCACTAAATCTAAAATTTATTGGACCTTCATTTCCCTCTTACCTTCCTTGGATTAATAAAGAAATAATAATAGATACTAGTCTAAGAAAACAGATTAATAAGAAAAAGGATAATCCTGAATTTCTAAAACTAGCCGCACTAGAACTAATTTCAAAATATAACACACGAACACATATTTATACAGATGGTATAAATATGAAGCACAGGACATTGTAGCAGCAGCTTTTACAATACCTAGATATAGATAAAAAGTTCAGAATATGTAATAATTCTAGTACTTATGTGGCAGAACTGACTGCAATCAAAGAAGCAATAACGTGGATAATAAATTCAAAAGATTATAAAAGCTGCCAATTTGTCATCTTTTCGGATTCCTTAAGTGTCCTTACTTTTTTCAAAGAAAATAAATGCAATTCTAGACCCAATCTGTTTAATGAATTACATTTACAATTGAATCAAATAGATCCTAATAGGATAAATATGGTATGGATTCCAAGCCATGTTGATTTGACAGGCAATGAAAGGGCGGATAAATTAGCCAAAGAAGCATTAAGTTTAGAAAATACAAATTCAACTAATTACTTAGAAACACAAGAAATGGCCACCCTGAGACATCTAAAACCACACTGGTCACATTTAAACAAGGTGCCACACTGCCAACCTACATGTATGTTGAGGGGTGGCGATATAAAGTCTGGCCATATATCCTAAGGCCTAGGAGATGTGACAACTGCCAGTCGTTTGAACACGGCACGGAGAAATGTACTGCAAAACCTATCTGCAATAAATGCAGTGGGCTACAAGCATTCCTAGAATGCCCTAGAAGGAGACACCCAAGTGCGCAAACTGCCAGCAACCGCACAGCGCGGCATATAAGAAATGTGCGAAATATGTAGAAAAGCAGCAGATGATAAGAACCAAAGTAGACATATAGCTGCACTCCGATAAGGTAAAGAAGGGAATAGACCAAAGTACACACTCAAACAGACAACAACATACACCAGCCCCAACCACGCTACCAGCATATGAAGAAGAGGTTGTCAAAGAATTCCTAAAAATCGACGACACCAAGTACAGAATAGTGAACAGTACGAATACACGGACATAAAAGACCACCCAAAAACAACGGATCTGAAGCTAAAAGCTTTTATCAGAGGTTGCCTAGTTACATAGCAGCAAGCCAGCATCTGAGATACAGAACATCATCTCCGAAACCGGATCTATTATGCTTTACGGAGGCAAAACAAAATTCCAGTATAAAGCAGCGTCCCAAGAACAAGTAAACCCATAAAAAACCTAGATGAATATAAAGATTAACAAAATCATAATCCAATAAACAATAAAGGTAAAGGAGGGCTAGTTAGTATGCAGTGGAACGCAAGAGGACTCATGAAAAACCATTTAGAACTAAGAAATTACCTAAATAAAAGCACACGGCCGCCGGACGTCATATGCATCCAGGAAACCTTCCTGAGAATCACGACCAGGGATCCTAAACTGGATGGCTATACTATACTAAGGAAGGATCACAAAAACAATAAAGGTAAAGGAGGGCTAGCCATCCTCGTAAGATCTGGACTGAACTACACACCAAAAGAAGTGACTGAGATTGAACATATAGAAAGTCAAGCTATAGATATTAAATCAACTGCAGGATCTATAAAAATCACAAACCTCTACATGTAAAGAATATGATCCTTTACAACAAGGCAATATGTAGCGCTATGGCACAGGAGAGATACACGGATGGATGGAAGGCTTGAAGGCGATCCCATAGGAGCTGACAGCAAGTCGTTAAATTGGACCGCCTACCAGCCAATGAGAGAAGAGCAGACGTCTAGTGTTTAGCACTCGCCATGCGTCGCGTTGGTATATAGCACTGCTGCTCAGTCAAACCAGGGCTGTTCGCTGGACGATTCAAGGACATTTGGATAAGACGGCGATCGATGCATGGAGCGATGGATTACCCGGACAAACTCGACTTGCGAAGCCCAGAGACATGGAATGTGTTGCCGTCCTCGTGAATATGGAAGTGTGGAAACTAGAAGCGTGTAACGAAGGAGATTAGAGAAGTCGTATGTTGTTCGTGTTTTTGTCGTCGCCTGCAGCTGCCAACAGAATACGCTTCCTGAAACTACATGTCACTCAGCCTCTGTATAAGTTGTGCGAGCGCGATGAGGGACGAGTTGTGAATAAAGTAGGAGATTGGAAATGGCTTCTACGGATATAGGGAGTCAGTTGGAATACGTGAGTGAATACGTCAGTGGTGGTGGAACATGGCAAGACGCATGAATGGCATAGCATCAAACACAACACTACCCACACTCAAACAAAATGGCGAAACAGCAGAGACAAACATGCAAAAAGGCCAATCTGCTGGCCAAAATCTACGCACAAACAAGCAGCACGGCTTACTATAAACAGGAATTCCTCAACCACATACAACACCAAGGCAATAGACAGCGCAAAGAATAATAAATCACCAGGGGAGGGTAGGATCCCATATGACCTAATAAAGCACATGCACAAACATGCAATGAAGGTACTGCTAACTTTCCATAATAAAAAAAACTGGAGAAGTGGGGACTTACCAAAAGATTGGAACTCCACCATCATAATCCCAATCCTAAAACTAACAAAGGACCCATGCCTCCCAGAGTCATACAGGCCCATCTTCCTGACATCTGCCATATGCAAAATAATGGAGAAAATGGTCTCAAATAGACTCCAGTGGTTTACGGAGAAAAATAAAATACTCACGAAAGACGAGACGGGTTTTAGGAAAGGAAAAGCACGACAGATCAAATCGTTAGACCACAGGATAGGATACTTAAAAAGCTTAAAATAGAACAGCATACATTGGCTATATTCATAGACTTCGAAAGGACATATGACATGCTGCTTGTGCCCACACTCATACGAGTAACTGGAGATATATTCCTTGTGAGAAGAGGGATATTGTAGTAGATAATTTAAACAGAACATTATATGTAAAAAGTTCTGGAAGAGAGTCACACAACTACTTCCGGAGAAACACACATAACTCCAAAACGAGATCACCCAGGCGGCCGGAGGCAAATGAGAGGCAAAAAAAAGGTTGCTACAACTAACATCTATCTATGGCAAGCCAGTGAAAACCAGCCTGCCAATGGCTGTCACCAGATGGCAGGTGCGTCAGGTTCGCCCCTCACAGTCTGCTAGGCAAAACGAAAATTTTGGGCCCAGAGGAATCATATACGGCCTCCATGAGAGTGAGAACCTTTCTAGAATAATGATCTCACATGAGTTGAAAGCTATGACTAAAATATTAGGAAATGCGGAAACTAGTAGAACGACTCTGTACCTCCACCCTTCAATATACACGTGCGTTGGCAAAGTCTGGCCGTATATCCCGAGACCAAGACGCTGTGGTAAATGCGTCATTTAGCCATGCGACTAAAAACTGCAACGAAAGCACCGTATGTAGCAGATGCAGCGGCCCCACACCTTTGTAGATTGCCCAAACAAAGAAGAGCCGAAATGCATGAACTGCCAGAAGCAGCACAGCGCTGCATACAGAAAGTGCGAAAAATATATAGAACAACAAAATATCATTAAAGAGAAAGTCGAGCAGAGGTCGCTGTATTCCGACATTGTGAGGAAGGTAAAACCGCCAGTCCCCACTCAAAAAAACCCAGAAACACTACCTCCGTATGATGACGAAGACATTAAAGAATTCTTAAACTATGATAAAAATAAATTCCAAATTAAGATAGCTTCAGCAAATGCGGGCCCCGAAGACATCAAGAGGTTAAAAACAACCACATTTATCCTCGGCGTCCTGGCATTAGGCCTACTGGATAGCAACAAGACCATAACGGAGATGCAAGAAATCGTTGCCAAAAATGCTTCAGAAGTAGTATACAATGGAACTATTAAATTTGAATACGACGGTGAAAAAGTACAAGCACAGCAGCACAAGTAATACCAAGAAACCTTAAACGAAACTCAAAACATGGAGCTATCTATCATGCAGTCACATAACAATGATGATGATGGTAATGCACATAAGAATGTGGACATTCAAAAGAATGTATCCAAAACGTATGCTCAAATGGATGTAAACATTGTGATGTAAAACAAATTCATGGAAATAATCATTTAAATGTAATGCAAAGAGAAGTAAATAGAATTACCCCTTTGCAAATTAATGGGTTACAAAAAGTTCATGATGTGGGTGAAACAAGGTCAAAGGTTAATGTCTCAAAATCTGTTACCTACTTTCGTCCTCAATTAACAGAAGATCAAATTAAATCCCAGAAAGAAAAGAATCTAAGAACAGTGTTTGTGTCATGAGAGGACTTAACACATTGACCGCTAGGTATGAGTAAACTCATACTTGAATGGGCTGGCCGAGACGCCAGGTACGAGATATCTCGTACTTCAAATATACAGCGACTATCAACACCACATCTGGTCGTTAACGATAGCTCAGATTCCGAGTCTGGCCCTGGCTTGTCGATGATTTCGACAGGACTGACACGTGTCAAATTTACAGACTGTCCTTCCTTCCTTCCTTCCAACGCAGTCACGCCTCAACGTACAGTTGCCATTCTCATAGTCGCACAAGTCCTACTAGGCCAACTGATCACGTACGAAAGATGTCATTCTGAAACATATAGCGCCGTCATGGCAATGCACACGACACCGATCGATGGTCAGCTAAATCGCACCGTTTTCAAATGGCAAAGACACATGCTCCTCTATACGAATTCACCACGGCGCCTGAAATTGAAGAAGGACAAATTGCTGACTCTTGAGCCCGATGACTTGAGTAATTTTACTTACAGCTTTCCAGAAAACCCACATAAAGCTGATCTCATGGAAAATAAATATTATACATCTCTCGAAAAGAAGCCACATGCATAGGCTGGGAAATTGGGACACGAGCAAAGCTACGCTAGTAGCTTACAACAAGGATTCTTTACTCCCTACAGAAATTGAAATTAATGCACATAAATATAAAGTCCATTTATTTATACCAAGACCGAAATGAAGTGATGGATGTCAGAGATTCCAATGCTTGAGGGAAGCTATATGCAGCCGGTGCAGTGGAAATCATGAATTTAAGAACTGTACTAATAAACACATATACAAATGTGCTAATTGCGGACAGGGACACCAGGCGCTCAAGTTAAGAACAGAGGAAAACATTCCTCTTGCTAAAGCTTTGCAATTAATTAAAGACAACAATCAGGAAAATGAAATTCAAGAGGGTGATAGTGTCAGGAAACACATACCTTCTCATGAAGCCAAACTTAAAGTGGGAATTAGCAGTCAGAAACATTAGAACCTTTCGTGACATATGAGACAAATGTCACGAAAGGTTCTAATGTTTCTGAGACAAATGTTACGAAAGGTTCTAATGTTTCTGAGCCAAATGTTACGAAAGGTTCTAATGTTTCTGAGACAAATGTTACGAAAGGTTCTAATGTTTCTGAGACAAATGTTACGAAAGGTTCTAATGTTTCTGAGACAAATGTTACGAAAGGTTCTAATGTTTCTGAGACAAATGTTACGAAAGATTCTAATGTTTCTGAGCCAAATGTTACGAAAGGTTCTAATGTTTCTGAGCCAAATGTGACAAAAGGTTCTAATGTTTCTGAGACAAATGTTACGAAAGGTTCTAATGTTTCTGAGCCAAATGTTACGAAAGGTTCTAATGTTTCTGAGACAAATGTTACGAAAGGTTCTAATGTTTCTGAGACAAATGTCACGAAAGGTTCTAATGTTTCTGAGACAAATGTTACGAAAGGTTCTAATGTTTCTGAGCCAAATGTTACGAAAGGTTCTAATGTTTCTGAGCCAAATGTTACGAAAGGTTCTAATGTTTCTGAGCCAAATGTTACGAAAGGTTCTAATGTTTCTGAGCCAAATGTTACGAAAGATTCTAATGTTTCTGAGCCAAATGTTACGAAAGATTCTAATGTTTCTGAGCCAAATGTTACGAAAGGTTCTAATGTTTCTGAGCCAAATGTTACGAAAGGTTCTAATGTTTCTGAGACAAATGTTACGAAAGGTTCTAATGTTTCTGAGACAAATGTTACGAAAGATTCTAATGTTTCTGAGCCAAATGTTACGAAAGGTTCTAATGTTTCTGAGCCAAATGTGACAAAAGGTTCTAATGTTTCTGAGCCAAATGTTACGAAAGGTTCTAATGTTTCTGAGCCAAATGTTACGAAAGGTTCTAATGTTTCTGAGCCAAATGTTACGAAAGATTCTAATGTTTCTGAGCCAAATGTTACGAAAGATTCTAATGTTTCTGAGCCAAATGTTACGAAAGGTTCTAATGTTTCTGAGCCAAATGTTACGAAAGGTTCTAATGTTTCTGAGCCAAATGTTACGAAAGGTTCTAATGTTTCTGAGACAAATGTTACGAAAGATTCTAATGTTTCTGAGCCAAATGTTACGAAAGGTTCTAATGTTTCTGAGCCAAATGTGACAAAAGGTTCTAATGTTTCTGAGACAGATGTTACGAAAGATTCTAATGTTTCTGAGCCAAATGTTACGAAAGGTTCTAATGTTTCTGAGCCAAATGTTACGAAAGGTTCTAATGTTTCTGAGCCAAATGTGACAAAAGGTTCTAATGTTTCTGAGACAAATGTTACGAAAGATTCTAATGTTTCTGAGCCAAATGTTACGAAAGGTTCTAATGTTTCTGAGCCAAATGTGACAAAAGGTTCTAATGTTTCTGAGACAGATGTTACGAAAGATTCTAATGTTTCTGAGCCAAATGTTACGAAAGGTTCTAATGTTTCTGAGCCAAATGTTACGAAAGGTTCTAATGTTTCTGAGCCAAATGTGACAAAAGGTTCTAATGTTTCTGAGACAAATGTTACGAAAGATTCTAATGTTTCTGAGCCAAATGTTACGAAAGGTTCTAATGTTTCTGAGCCAAATGTGACAAAAGGTTCTAATGTTTCTGAGCCAAATGTTACGAAAGGTTCTAATGTTTTTGAGCCAAATGTTACGAAAGGTTCTAATGTTTCTGAGACAGATGTCACGAAAGGTTCTAATGTTTCTGAGACAAATGTTACGAAAGGTTCTAATGTTTCTGAGCCAAATGTAGCAAAATCTTCTAGTGTTGCTGCTGTAACTCAGATAAGGCAACGCCCTCAATTAACAGAACAGCAAATTAAATACCAAAAAGAAATGAACACGAGAACAGTATTTGTGTCAGGAGAAGGAGATGACATAATCAAACTTTTTAAACATAGACCGCATCAGAATTTATCTGACCAAAAAAGGAGCTCTAAAAGTGATAGCTGTCTGTTCTGTTAGTAGTTAAGATTTGAATTGCATTACATGTAAACGTACAGCGCAGTGCGTTTGTCAGGCACTTAATAAAGAAAAGATTATTATAATGAATACCAGGAATTCATTCATTCAGAGCATTTATATAGCGCCCCTTCAAGAAACTACTCAGGAGCGCTCCCAGCCCAGCCACGACTAAAGAAAAAAGACTTGAGGGACTTGTAGAACCCTGTCAGATGGCTTACAAGTAAAAAACGGAGCTTAAAGTGGTAGGTCATTCCTGGGCAATAGCAAGAACAGGAAAATGAAAGTCATGAGGGCGATAATGTACAGAAAACTTCATATGCAGCTAAACTTAAAATAGGAGTTAAAACTCAAAAGCAAAGGGAAAATAAGTGTAACACAACTAAATCTACAGTAAATAATCAAAAAAACATTAGACCTAATACCAATGCAGAAGATAGAATCCACACCAGAGGAAATGGTAAAATCATTTACGTCCTATAATAAGGAACAATACCAAGTGATTAATAAAAATACCTCAGAACAAAATGTTGTAAAAGATGAAAGAATGACATTTGTCCTTGGGGTTTTGGCTACCATAGATAAAGTTAAAACCAAAAACCAAGCAAAATACATAATAAGCCAGATGGCTTCTGAATTAATGTTCAACAAAGATTTAGAATTTAAGAGTCCGAAATTGTAAACAATTATTAACAATCCACACTAGTGAATGAAATAATTAGAGTAATATGACCTTTTAAAAATGGCGCTTTTAGTCCTTCAGTGGAATGCCAATGGTTTACGGGGTAATGGAGACCAATTGAAACATTTCATATTTAATACTCCTAATCCACCAGATGTAATTTGTATAGAGGAAACATTATTGAAAGCTCAATCTAAAGAACCAAAAATAGATGGCTATAATCTAATCCGTAAAGATCGAATAAGTAATGATGGGGAGGTTTAGCTATATATATAAAAGTTGGTTTAAATTTCAGTGTTTTATACATAGATGAAATAATAAATAATGAAATTCAGGGCATTGTAGTTAAAACTATAAATGGTCATTTAAAAATATACAATACTTATATATCATCATTAAATGATGTAGATAAGGATAGTCTTCAAAAGCTTTTTACAAATAACAGATCTTTGATAGTTGGAGATATTAATGCGCATAATAAACTTTGGGAAAGTTTGAAATCCAATTAGCACTACAATTAAGAGCAGAGAAAAACATTGCTCTTCATAAAGCTTTGCAATTAGTTAGAGATAATGAATACCAGGAATCCCAAGATCAGGAAATTGAAACTCATGAGGGCAACAATATACATATATCCTCTACAAATAAGCCACTCAACTGCTTCTAAACAACATACTGAATTCTTTATAAAAGGAGTTATTTATGGATTGGGAAATTGGGATACAAGTAAAGCCACGCTAGTAGCATACAATAAGGGTACTTTACTCCCTCCAGTAATTGAAAGTTTTTTTGCAATTACTGTTAAAATTGTCATGAATTGTTTCATTAGCTAGTTACTGCAAAAGCGATGAATTTTGTACATGTCATGATCTACATCATGTAGGCTAAAGCTACAATAACAAATGTGTTTGAATCTTAATACTACAGTGAAATATCTTTAATTTCATGCATTAAGTATAAATAACTTTGGTTCATTTATGCTGGCCCACACTGTATGATCGCCCCTTACAGAAGCAATCTAATCATGGTTGCAATATGTGCACAGTTCATGTATCTGGGAAAAGCGATGAATTAATTAAATTCTTCAAACATAAGCCTCGCCAACTTACTGAAGAATTAACTGAACAAGCTGGAGTTAGATAGACTAAGTTGAAATAGATAATCTTAAATACAGATTACTTCTATATGTACCTCATACCAAATGGTGCAATAGACATCAATGGTTTGGGCGCCTTAAAGATAAAGCGCTGAAAGGAGGGTGTTGTTACATTCATTGTAACTCGTGATTTCCACTACATCGACTACATTTAATTTCCCATCAAGCGGTGCGAACATCACATGGATGCAGCAGCGGACGGCCCCATGGATGAACAATTCAATCGTTGTGTACTTGGTCGAGCTCCGTTAACGAAACAGACGGCATCTGGAGAAGACACGACGTTGGGGCTAATGAGCCCAGACACCTTCCTCGCTCGCCTTCAAAGGAGCGACAAGACTTTGAATAGGGGCCAGAATGAATGGGTCATCCTAAATCTAAGGGACGAGAGGGGTATTTAAACTTGACCTCGACAAACTGCACACTTGTAGCAACGGAAACTTCCTGAAATTTTTCGGAATTTCTAGCTTTTTTGACCCTCTCATGGATGAAAACTACCTGCTGAATGCCACTATATGTGACAGAAGTTTGGCTAAACTGAGGATTTTCCCATTGTTAAAAGCATTTCTGTAGACTGACAACAGATGAAGTGAAGCAAATTGGGTTGGTCATAGTATTGTGCATGCTTGCCGTCCCCAGTCTTGCTTCACCGGTTTTGTTTCGTGTCAGTGTGTCTGTCGCTCATGCAGTGGGAGCTCAGAGGTAAATTATGGTTCTAGCATCACTGGGATATTCGATTTCGATAGACAAAATTACTAAGTATAAGCAGTCTGTTATTCGGACGGTTGGAAATTATCTGCCACCTTGTGATTCAGTAATTTTCACGCAATGTCAATCACGAAGCTGGACGGCACCAACACGTTTCACGGTATACGACATCCGACGTCAGTGGGAGACAGGTCAGCTGATGTAGACTCATTTTGGATTGAATTCGTTGGACTTGGTTTGGACAAATCAAACTATGGTGCTTTCAGTGAGGTTCCGATGAAGAGATTACCCAGGGTGAGTGTTGGGAACATTGTGTTGGGCAGGGGATACAGATTTTCTGTCATACTCCTCCAAATATACCGGTATCGTGTCAAATTATTTTCTAATCATTTATTGAACTGCAGCACCAGCACACATTGCCAATGTCGACAGGCGTCAATCTTGTTTGGATGTGGTTTATATTCTTCATGAAAAACCTACCACTATGCCAAACTGGGATGGCTTCATGCAAAATTTAAACATGGGCGAGCATCAGCCAGTGGCGGATATTCATATGTTGCCCATCGTTTATCTGAACCCATGTCTTGTATCAAGTCTACTTTGTCTTTTGTGGGTTTAAATTTCACTATACTGAATATAGAAGAGGTTCTGAAAATAGTAAACTTTGGGAAATATTAGCGGAAAAGAATATGGTTGTGCTTAATAGGTAACACACATTACAACCGGTGACTGAAGCGTTCGCCATGAAGGTCCAAATTAGAAAAGGCGTCGTTTCATAGCGTGCGTCGCTTCATAGTGGCGATAGTGACGTTGTTGCGGCGGAAAAAATTACTTCTGACAATCAACCCTATGAAGTCAGTGTGGACCGTGATTGATCAGTTGTCTGCTTTACCGGATGGTGCTTTGCATGGGAGTGTTAACACGCAACGGAATGTCACTGATGTAAACATAGCTAAGGCTGTAACCCAATCTCATGTACAAACCAAGATAGATCAAGGTCATGAAGGTCATCGATTAATTGCTTCACACAGTGATAAAGCATAAAACCCGTTTGCTTAATAAGGAGATAATAGAGCAGGCTGGAGGGCAAATAGATAAAGTTTACCTAACAAAAAAATTGTGCCCTTCGAATAATAACTTATAATAATGCACAAAGAGATAAAATGATGAAATTGAATCATCTTGATTACAAAACAGTTAAGACAAGCCTGCCATATATCTTCACTATAACAAAACCTAATACAAATAAACCAGTACCATCCAACACGCAGAATGTTGACTACCTTGTTAAAGAAGTAATCTATGGATTATTTGAAGATCAGTCCAATCTAAACAAGATAGCGAAGGATATTGGTGCTACTAAAATGTACACAGTGGGTAACTTTGAAATGAGCAACACAACAGTAGTGGCTTATGATAAAGATACTGTTCTTCCCTCAACAATTGAAATAAATAATTGCATATTCGATGTTCACCTCTTTACACCTAAAGCAAAATGATGCGATAGATGTCAGCGTTTTGGACACCTTAGATTTAAATGCACAAGGGAAACCATCTGCAGTCATTGCAGTGGTCACCACGACTTCAAAGATTGTAGAAATTCAAACATTCAAAAATGTGCTAATTGTGGTCAGGAACATAGCACATAGGATGTCCTCAATACATTTAAATCCATTTGGCATTAAAGATAAGGTTACCCTTACTGAGGCTAAGCAAAAGAAATGATGTTGCTGAAGATGATAGGGAAGACCATGCCTCATTATCAATACTTGATTTAAGTTTGTCAGCATACGTAACTTTTTGATAATTATTTGCTTGTCTTCCCTATCATCTTCAGCAAAATCACAAATTGAAACTAATAATCATTTGATGACCAAGGTACCAATCCACATCACAAATTGAAATTGAAACATTCACATCACAAGATGTAATTGAAATGTTTATGGATTTTAACAATGAGAAATACTATGCAAATTAATACACATAAAGTGGACAACAATGTTGATCCAGTTATCGCAAGGAATAAGAAATTTGTCCTTGGCATTCTAGCCACAATAGACAAATGTAAGACCAAAGAACAGGCCAAATTAATTATTTGCCAAGTTGCTTCAGAACTGGTGTTTGATCATGAAATTCAATTTAAGTGTACAGGTATCTGTTTGTAAAATAGTCAAAAAATGTCTTTATAATTTGTCCCATTATGGCCTTTTCAGTCCCACAATGGTCTAAGGGGTCACAAGGACCAACTAAAAAATTTCTTATTTAATATACCCAATCCACCGGATGTGGTGTGGGTCAGGTCAGATTTGAGTTTACTTCGTAGAGTTCGTTGTAGAGAAGTCTAGAGTAGACTAAATGGCGAGCGTTGAAGAACGCGCAGAAGCTGAATTGCTTATGGACGAATTGAATATCCAGACGAGAAGACACAAGAGAGACGACTCGAGTGGTGGAGGGAGCGGAGACGAAGGAGAAGTGATCGAACAGCTGAGAACAAAGAAAAGGACGAAGCGGGGCCGTGGACTAAGGTCACACGCAAAGGTGGTAAGAAATTACTACTGGAACAGGTTAACAAATCCGATTGGAACACCACGACGATTGCCACAGCCATGCAATCCGTCGAGGAGAACGTAAATATCCAAAACAGGCCTAAAACCTCATTCACCAAAAACATCTACAGACAGTGTCTCACGGCCCAAAAGAAGGCTGAATTAGAATCACTTGTACGTCAAGGACAAAGGAAATCTGTTAATGGCGATGTTTAAATCGAGACCCAGAACTCTGAAGCAAGAGATTATGACCACTTGCAAATGTGATGTAGAAACCATACAGATGGTCGGAGATTGCATAAGAATCATATGCCAAAATGAGGACAAAAAGAAGATTATAAAAAACACTTTAACGCACATACCCGGAAAACCTGTCAAAGTGAGCGAGCCACCTGCGCTCACTCGCCCGGCCAGATCGGAAAGCCCTCTGATTACGCTGTCAAAGGCGTAATCTACGGTCTGGAAAAGAGCGACGAATAGAGGAGTTATGAACGAAATCGCCTTAGAAAACAACCTGAAATACGTGCGTCGTCTGGGTGGACCAGAGAGTAAGGCGGTCCTTATTGGATACCCAAAAGGCACCGTCATGCCAGACAACGTAGATGGATTCAGATTCTTCAGATTCTTTTCTTCATACCTCGACCGCTGCGCTGCGATAACTGTCAGAGGTTCGCACACCATAAATCCAAATGCCACAGCAATACAAAGTGTAGTACATGCGGTTAGGCACACAGCCGGGACCAGTGTCCTTACTGTCCTAACAAAGAAACACCAAAATGTGCAAACTGTTCTGGGGCTCATAGCGCAGCCTACAGACAATGCCCTAAATATGTAGAAATGCAAACAGCACTGAAAATACGGAACACCACTGGAACAGCCATACAAAATCCGTAGAATATCCCCAAAATAAACCCATAACCTCCTTCACTAAAAACATCTATAGACAGCCTCTAACGGCCCAAAAGAAAGTTGAGCTAGATGCACTAAACGGAAGAACCTTGTACGTTAAAGATAAAGGAAATTTGCAAACGGCGATGTTCAAATCGCGACCAAGAACACTTAAACAAGAAATTACAACTGCTTGTAAATGTGAGGTAGAGACCATACAAATGGTCGGAGATTCATTAAGACTCATATGCCAAAATGAAGACAAGAAAAAGCTGATCAAAAATTCATTGACACACAAGCTGGAAAACCTGTAGAAGTGAGCGAGCCACGTGCGTTCACTCGCCCGGTCAGACAGGAAAACCCCCAATCAATGGCAGAACAAGATTACGCTGTCAAAGGCGTAATCGACGGTCTAGAAGAGAGCGATGAAATCATGAACGAAATCGCCTTAGAAAACAACCTGAAATACATGCGCGTCGTCTGGGTGGACCAGAGAGCAAGGCGGTCCTTATAGGATATCCAAAAGACACCGTCCTGCCAGATACTCTAAATGTAAATGGTTTCAGATATAAAATTAAACCATTCATACCATGACCACTGCGCTGCGATAACTGCCAGAGGTTTCTAAAAATATTCCCTGAGTATTGCCATCATCATCACTGCTGCCAAAACCGACGCCCAGTCGCAGCAAAACACAGCTGTAGGTGCGAGGCCGCTGATTGGCTGGAGCGACCCGTCTGCAGGCTGCAACCGACGGAGCGTCCTATAAAATAACTGTCCAACGACCGCAATTTGCGCAGTCCTGAGAAATCTTAAACGTGAAAGTCCTGTCGGATTAGCAGGTGATTTCAACGTCGAAAAGAAAAAGGATTCTGTTGCCCGTGGATATACCGATTAGCCACGTAAAAGTCGGCCATGTATTGTGAAACGAGCGAGTGCGAGCGTATCGTTTGATATCGTAATGCAACGAGTGTAAAGCGAGTGTAATTCTTCGACGTAGAACCGAGAACGGTGAAATTAGTGATTAACCTAGGTTCTGGCGTGGAAGACTGGGGATACATTGTGTCTGTGGAATATTCGACTGGTTGTGTAAATCGTCGAATGTATATATACCGTAAAGCGATAGCAAGCGACTGATGTGTCTGATCGTGAGGCATCGTAGGTAAAGAAAGGAAAGAATTGTACGTGGTGTAGTTTAGATTCGTGAATATCGAAGTCTGTTCGAATGGAGGATATAATTCATATCTACAAAAGACGGATCTGAATTCTGTGCGCAAATGCCGAAAGTTCGATAAAGAAAAGTGCAAGACTGGAATATAAGTGTCTGTCTATTGTGAATCTGCCTCAGCTGAGTTCAGGTGACGCGTTACGACGGGAAACTTACAACGGATTTTCCCTCGATCACTTCTACCGCTGTGAGCCGAGCACTCTCGGCCAACGCCCAGACTGCGACCGCCTTCCGCTGCCTAACCCGCCCAAGTCTGAGGGGACCCATGAATGTTAAGTAGATCTGAATAATCAATTGGCTATATATTTCTATAGGATAAACATAAAAGATAAACATAAACCTAATTAGTATTCAAAATCTAGAGACAGAATTCGTATAGCTGTAATCTAACTTAGTTTAAGATATCTAAAATCATCAGTATATTGTCAATGCTTTAATAATATAATCTAAAAATCATGTCTCGTCTGTCTCCGTCTATGGAGGGTTTATTTGAAGAAGAAGAAGAAGGAACTATGCAAAGTAAGGGTCAGGAAAGGTTGCCCAAGGACTTACCATTATCGGGGTTAGATTTAATTCTGAGTAGGATGGAGCAGAGCTTTGGAGAAGTGTCGACTCGACTTACAGATATGTCGAAAGGACAGAATGACTTAAATCGGATGGACAGACAGAGTTGAGTAGAGGTCAGAGAGATTTGACGATGAAACTACGTGATATGTTAACCGGACAACAGGACTTGACAGATGGATTAACCGACTTGACGAGACGAGTAAATGAACTGACAGAAAAGCAAGAGGACATGAGAAAAAGGCAGAATAAGGCTGAGGATATTATCGGTTCGGTGATTTACACCCAATCTGACAGTAACGATAGCGTTAACCGTCTCATTGAGGCTATACAGAGGAGGGAAGAAGTAGAAATAGGTGAGGGAGATAGAGACCGGAGTTCGAACCCATATCGATCGAAAGTATCGGTATCTGACCACCAATCAGGAGCGCCCCCGTATGCACTTACCACTGACACCTCGGGGATAAATGATGGACAGGAAGATGGACAGGGATGGGAAGCCAGTGCAGCTCAGCCTGGGGTAAGGGTTAGCAAACGACTGCAAGGTAAGAGTCGTCCAGATTACCTTGCACTGCACAATGCAGGATTTCCTTTGCATGTACCCTCCTCTTTTGAAAGGGAATTGCCAGACCCTGGGTCATCTTTTGTCCATCACGTGACCGGTCCAGATGGGGTTGCAGTAACTCGGGTAACTCAACAGAGCGGAGTAGCGCCCGACCTGGCTCGAGTGAACCAACTGCCCACTGAAGGTGGACAGCATTCCCTGGCGCATGGAAGCCAGAGCCCCTCACCGATGGCGGGCGCCAGAGGAGAAAGCCTGTCTACCTCTCAGTGGGAAAACACACTAAGTTTTGGGGTAAGCCGAGGTCGAGACCGACAAGGCGACCCATC
This sequence comes from Aporrectodea caliginosa, assembly GCA_020284085.1. Lineage (NCBI taxonomy): Eukaryota > Metazoa > Annelida > Clitellata > Crassiclitellata > Lumbricidae > Aporrectodea > Aporrectodea caliginosa. The sequence continues at coordinate 67,097 of JACEVL010000697.1, forward strand.
CGGCACCCAAGCTTACAATGGCGACAGGATGATGGATATTAATGAACGAGAACGATGGAATGATAGAATGTTTAATGATGAAAATGAAGAAGTAGGTACAAGTCATTTCAGACCGATAGAAATAAGTAGGCCTACAAATAATAATGACAGAAACGGCGAAATACTGTTACAGCATGAAGCCGTACGTAATAATGAGAAAGAAATGGAAAGAAGACATGATCCATACGGTCATGCAAATATTGAAAATGAGAGAGAAAGAGTGAATTTAATTGAAAATAGAAATACACAGCCGATTTCAAATGTATGGGTTGAGAGGGTCCCACAAAACAGAAATAATGAAGTAATGTCCAGTGCATTCGGTAGAGGACACTACATGATTAACGACGGCGCTGTGCAGAACGATTCCCTTGCATTTGTCAATGGAACTGATATGAATATGCAAAGAGTTTCAAATGATCAGTTACGGGAATCAAGAAATATAATGTTGAATGCGAATTTAAATCATGAGGGTGACCCACGGGTTAATATTAATAATAATACGCTGCAAGAATCTGCTGGAAGGATGCCTTCAATGGATTTTACGAGAACTGTCAATCACAGCCGATTACCGATCACGCATCGCGAGAGTCTACAGCAGATGACGTACTCTTCGCTGCCTTCGCGTTACGTTACATCAGGACTGGATTATTCTCGTAACCAAGAATTTCTGAACAGTCGCTCCTACGTTCCTTCTGTTACCGCTACGATCAGTCATAGCGTTCGACAGAATGCACTGCCGATGTACTGTCAAGCTGATGTACTGGGTTCGACGCCAGAACGCGCTGGTATACCGCCATTTTCTGCCGAACGATTTCTGCCTGTCTGGTCTAACACGAGAGATGGAGATTGGATACCCTGTGTTAGAACGAACACAGAACCGCCTCCACAGATGTACGCCGTCGTCCCCAAAACGTCGACCGCTACGCAAACCGTCGTGTCTGACTTACTTACTAACTCTGTTGAACCGCCGACAGCGCCGAGAGGAAATAACGCTGCCGCTTCTGTTTCAGTGTCACAGAACAGTAAAGGACGACAAATTAAACTGGATTCGTATTCTGGAAAAACACCGTTGGGCATTTTTCTGAAAAAGTTTGCTATATGTAAACAACAGAATTTTTGGAGTGATTCTGAGGCTGTTAATTATTTGACGTGCGCTCTTACTGACGAGGCGAGTCATTTGATCTGTGAAGGTGAACCTGATGAAATTCTGACTTCAGATGAGCTGATACAGAAATTGAAACTGCGTTTCGGAACAGAAGAGGAAAAAATTCTTTATCAGACTCAACTTTTCACCCGCAAACAGCGCGACCGTGAATCGTTAGGTGAGTTAGTAACAGATATAACGCGCCTAACAAATATGGCTTTCCCAGGAAAACAAACAGACCACCGAGAAGCTGTGGCGACGAAAGTTTTCGTGGATGCACTTTCTGACCGGTCTCTTGCAATACGCATTCTTGACAAAGAGCCTTGTAATCTTCAACAAGCCTACAAATATGCTCTTAGAATTCAAAGTTACGGACTATCAGAGGCAGAACAAAACAAAGATCAGCATAGAGTGTCGGGTAGAATAAAAACAATAAAAGAAACGACTTCAAACAGTGATAGTCAACAAATGGATAAACGCATGAACGCGCTAGAAAAGAGCCTGCAGCAACTACTCCGCAACCGAACGAATGACGTCACCGCTGTGCGCCCTCTTGGAAATACATACTCCCCGCCTTGGCACCGCAACCCAAATTCACAACAACGGAACCAAAACAATAACAATAGCAATGGAAGGCAGTACGATCAACGTCGCTGTTGGAACTGTAACCAGGATTCACATCTACGGAACCAATGTCCCTACCCACGAGAACAATATCTGGCCTATAATCAACAAAGAGACTTTTCTGAAAATTCTGGTCCAAACGCTGCCGAACCGCGAGCAGTACGATATGTGCCTGGAGCTTCGAGTGCTTACGTGAAAGTACGGATGAACGGCCGGGATACCTTTTGCCTCTTGGATACGGGGGCCGAACTGGCGCTCTGTGCCACCAAGCTGGTACGTCCCAAGGACATCCGTCCGTCGACCCAAACCCTGCTTGCGGCCAACAATAGTGAAATCGTTATAGATGGCGAAAGCACCCTCCGGCTCCAACTAAATGGCAAGACGTACAGTGTGAATGCTTTACTTACTCACCAACTCGACGACATAATCCTTGGATATCAATTTATGAAACAACAAAACATGGTTTGGCGGTTGAATGAACCCTGGATTGAAATCGATGGCCAGCAGACGCCCATTCACATCCTGCCTCACGCTTCACGGTGTCGCAGAGTGGCAGCGGCCGTGAACGTGAAAGTACCGCCGTTCAGCGAGATCGACGTGGAGGCCTATACGATTCTGCCTAACCTGACAGCCAGCGGAGCACAGTGGGCAACTCAACCCACGGTCCTAGAAAATGGATTACTGGTGGCCGGTACCTTGCTTCCAGGAAGAACCAGAGACCTGACGCTTCGTATTCTGAATCCGACGAACCATACAATTAAACTGAAGAAGGGTGTGCGATGTGATGTAGAAGAAGTGCTATTGCCTGGAAGCGCAGCAAAAGATGAACGAACAGCTAAATGTTCCACTATTCGCCAGATGTCACCAGAGGACGACGCCGAGACCGTGCTGAAGCCGCTGTGGGAAGCAGCCGCAGACGATGTCCCAAAGGAATATCGAGAGAAATTACGAGCCCTTCTGATGAAGCATCGTGCAGCTTTCTCGTTGAATGAATGGGACTTGGGATTTACCGATGTGCTACAGCATGAAATCGATACAGGTAATGAACCACCTGTTCGACAAGCACTGAGGCGACAGCCGCTGACAATGCTGCCTGTAATAGATGAACAAGTAAGTACGATGCTACGACAGCGTTTGATTGAGCCATCCTGTTCCGAATATGCAGCAAATGTGGTGGTCGTAACCAAGAAAGACGGTAGTCCGAGATTCTGTATTGATTACAGAGCTCTGAACAATACGACGAGAAAAGACGCTTTTCCGCTGCCGCTGATTAGCGAATGTCTCGATACGCTAGGGGGAGCCAGTCTGTTCAGTACATTCGATTTGAGAGCCGGATACCATCAACTGGCTGTGCACCCTAAAGACCGTCACAAGACTGCCTTCGTAACAAGGAGGGGGAGTTACCAATTTCGCGTTTTACCATTCGGGCTCTGCAATTCGCCGTCGACCTTCAGCCGAATGATGAGTATCGTGATGAGTGGAGTTAATTTCGAGATCTGCCTCGTCTACCTTGATGACGTCATCGTATTTGCGTCTGATCTGGATACGCATTTGCAGCGCCTAGAACAAGTGTTAATTCGACTGGAGGGAGTCAATTTAAAATTAAAACCCTCGAAATGTTTTCTAATGCAACGGAAAGTCCTGTTCCTAGGACATATCGTAAGTGCCGAAGGCCTGGCTACAGACTCGAGCAAGACGGAAGCCGTATCGAGTTGGCCAACGCCAACTAAACTGAAGGAGGTTCGCGCCTTCATGGGACTGTGTGCGTACTACCGGAAATTCGTGCCTGACTTCGCCCAGATAGCTAAGCCATTGCACGCGCTGACGAAGAAAGATGTGAAGTTCCACTGGTCCACGGAGTGTGAGAGTGCGTTTGCAGAGCTGAAGAATCGCCTAACAAACGCACCCATTTTAGCCCTACCGATTGACAACGCATCTTTCGTTCTGGATACAGATGCATCGGGACAATCGATAGGTGGCGTTCTGTCGCAGATACAAGATGGCATAGAACGTGTAATATGCTACGGAAGCCGCCTGTGCAGTACAGCAGAACAGAACTATGACGTGACGAGACGTGAGTTGTTGGCAATCATATACTTTTTGAAGGTGTATAGACCGTATCTCCTGGGACGCAAATTCCTGTTGAGAACCGACCATTCAGCGTTACAGTGGCTGAGGAAAACGCCGGTGCCTATTGGGCAACAAGCGCGGTGGTTAACTGTGATTGAAGAGTTCGATTTCACGGTGCAGCATCGCCCCGGACGAAATCATGAAAATGCAGACGCTCTATCACGACGACCACCCACCGTGAACGTCATACGCGGAGCACCTGCAACGAGAGGCGAATCGATAAATTTGCCTACGGATTGGAGCATTGAGACGATTGTGGCTGAACAAAAAGCTGACGAAGACATTGGTTGGGTGATGCAGAAGAAGTTAGAGTGTGAGACTGCGCCGTCTCACGAAGAGATGAGAAACAAGAGTCCTGTGATCAAGACGCTTGTTGCACAATGGCCACAGCTTGATCTATACGCAGGATTGTTGACGCGCATGTGGTTGGATGCAGAAGAGACTGATGTTCGCTGGCGCCAAATAATTCTGCCTGTCGGCCGCCGTAATGTCTTGATACGGTTGGCGCATGAAGGGATGAATGGAGGTCATTTGGGAATTCGACGCACGATGGCACATGTACAGAAACGGGCATATTGGCCAAACTGGAAGGAGGACGTTCAAGTGCAGTTACGTCAGTGTGTACCTTGTGCTCGCTATTGCAGAGGGAAACCGAAACGACAAGGAAACCTACAGAATCTTGTCGTGGGAGCCATTGGAGAGATCGTGGCTATCGACGTCTCCGGTCCTCATCCGACATCTGCCGGTGGGTACAAGTATATTTTGTCGGTGCTGGATCAATTCAGTCGATGGGCCGAAGCCTACCCCATGAGGAATCAGGAAGCCCAGACGGTGGCAAAGATCCTGGTGGATCAATGGTTTACAAGGTACGGCTGTCCTCTACAAATTCTGACGGATCAAGGGCCATGCTTCGAAGCTGCTCTCTTCAAGGACCTCTGTCGGATGATGGGGATAGACAAGGTCAGGACGAGCCCTTATAGGCCCCAGTCGAACGGAATGGTCGAGAGGTTTCACCGCACACTGAACTCGATGCTGGCTAAGACGGTTGAAAAGAACCAGAAAAATTGGCCATCCCTCCTGCCCATGATCTTGTCAGCATACCGAGCGACCGAGCACAGCAGTACGGGGTTCAGTCCCAACAAAATCTTCTTGAATCGCGAGACCTGCCTTCCACTCGACCTGGTACTTGGAGATTGCTACGTCAAGGGAGAAGTACCAGCCTGTCATGACTTCGTATACGAGACGGGTAAACGGATGCAGACGACTTTCGCGCTGGCCAGGGAAACCATGCAGAACCACGCAAAGACTCGGGCCTTCCGCTACGATCTTCGCGTACGACCCGCCAGCTACCACGTGGGCCAAGCCGTCTACTACTACTATCCGCGACGCTATAAAGGATTGAAGGAGAAGTGGCTGAGCTTCTACGTCGGGCCCTACGAAGTCGTAAAGAAACTCAGCTCCGTACTGTACCAAATCCGGAAAACACCGCGTTCGCAAGCTCTGATCGTACACGTGGATAAGCTTAAATCCGCCTTCACTGACCCTGCGACACCCCAAGGAGACGTGGAAGAACCGATGGATGACCCTCCGCCGTTCCTAGAAGACGAAGATGACGAGGATGTGCCGAGGACGTCACGACCCAAGCGTGAACTTCGCTTACCCGTACGCTTCCGTGACGCCGAGTGAACAGGAAAGGAACAGACTCTATTCTGGATTTAGTAGTCTCGAGAAAGACCAACCAATTATTAATTGTTGTGTTCTCTTGTAGAAGTTAAATGCTTAACGTAGAATGTAGTGACATTTTCGTAGTATTGTGTTTAGTCAAATGAATGCTAATTTAGAATCGTTGTCGAATGACATTAGAGTAACATGTGCTTATGTAAACATTAGGTAGGATTGTTTAAGAGCATTGCAGCCAGTTAACTAAGTGACCCTTATAGCGAATAAGATGCCACGTCATAAGTAAGTGAGACGCGCCATCATATTCAGATATGCCTTCAAGAGTAGGCCTATCTTCAGTTGGTCGAGGTGAATGTGAATATTTTCTAAAAATATTCCCTGAGTATTGCCATCATCATCACTGCTGCCAAAACCGACGCCCAGTCGCAGCAAAACACAGCTGTAGGTGCGAGGCCGCTGATTGGCTGGAGCGACCCGTCTGCAGGCTGCAACCGACGGAGCGTCCTATAAAATAACTGTCCAACGACCGCAATTTGCGCAATCCTGAGAAATCTTAAACGTGAAAGTCCTGTCGGATTAGCAGGTGATTTCAACGTCGAAAAGAAAAAGGATTCTGTTGCCCGTGGATATACCGATTAGCCACGTAAAAGTCGGCCGTGTATCGTGAAACGAGCTAGTGAGAGCGTATCGTTTGATGTCGAATGCGACGAGTGTAAAGCGAGTGAAATTCTTCGACGTAAAACCGAGAACGGTGTAATTAGAGATTCGCCTAGGTTTGGACGTGGAAGACTGGATATAATTGTGTCTGTGGAATATTCGACTGGTTGTGTAAATCGTCGAATGTATATATACCGTAAAGCGATAGCAAGCGACTGATGTGTCTGATCGTGAGGCATCGTAGGTAAAGAAAGGAAAGAATTGTACGTGGTGTAGTTTAGATTCGTGAATATCGAAATCTGTTCGAATGGAGGATATAATTCATATCTACAAAAGACGGATCTGAATTCTGTGCGCAAATGCCGAAAGTTCGATAAAGAAAAGTGCAAGACTGGAATATAAGTGTCTGTCTATTGTGAATCTGCCTCAGCTGAGTTCAGGTGACGCGTTACGACGGGAAACTTACAACGGATTTTCCCTCGATCACTTCTACCGCTGTGAGCCGAGCACTCTCGGCCAACGCCCAGACTGCGACCGCCTTCCGCTGCCTAACCCGCCCAAGTCTGAGGGGACCCATGAATGTTAAGTAGATCTGAATAATCAATTGGCTGCATAAAATTATTTCTATAGGATAAACATAAAAGATAAACATAAACCTAATTAGTATTCAAAATCTAGAGACAGAATTCGTATAGCTGTAATCTAACTTAGTTTAAGATATCTAAAATCATCAGTATATTGTCAATGCTTTAATAATATAATCTAAAAATCATGTCTCGTCTGTCTCCGTCTATGGAGGGTTTATTTGAAGAAGAAGAAGAAGGAACTATGCAAAGTAAGGGTCAGGAAAGGTTGCCCAAGGACTTACCATTATCGGGGTTAGATTTGATTCTAAGTAGGATGGAGCAGAGCTTTGGAGAAGTGTCGACTCGACTTACAGATATGTCGAAAGGGCAATAAAGGACAGAAAGACAGGCAGACTGAATAATGTCGGATGGACAGACAGAGTTGAGTAGAGGTCAGAGAGATTTGACGATGAAACTACGTGATATGTTAACCGGACAACAGGACTTGACAGATGGATTAACCGACTTGACGAGACGAGTAAATGAACTGACAGAAAAGCAAGAGGACATGAGAAAAAGGCAGAATAAGGCTGAGGATATTATCGGTTCGGTGATTTACACCCAATCTGACAGTAACGATAGCGTTAACCGTCTCATTGAGGCTATACAGAGGAGGGAAGAAGTGGAAATAGGTGAGGGAGATAGAGACCGGAGTTCGAACCCATATCGATCGAAAGTATCGGTATCTGACCACCAATCAGGAGCAACCCCGTATGCATTTACCACTGACACCTCGGGGATAAATGATGGACAGGAAGATGGACAGGGATGGGAAGCCAGTGCAGCTCAGCCTGGGGTAAGGGTTAGCAAACGACTGCAAGGTAAGAGTCGTCCAGATTACCTTGCACTGCACAATGCAGGATTTCCTTTGCATGTACCCTCCTCTTTTGAAAGGGAATTGCCAGACCCTGGGTCATCTTCCACCCATCACGTGACCGGTCCAGATGGGGTTGCAGTAACTCGGGTAACTCAACAGAGCGGAGTAGCGCCCGACCTGGCTCGAGTGAACCAACTGCCCACTGAAGGTGGACAGCATTCCCTGGCGCATGGAAGCCAGAGCCCCTCACCGATGGCGGGCGCCAGAGGAGAAAGCCTGTCTACCTCTCAGTGGGAAAACACACTAAGTTTTGGGGTAAGCCGAGGTCGAGACCGACAAGGCGACCCATCCGGCAATTAAAGTTAGAACTAAAATAATGGGTATTGAGGAAAATCCCTGTAAACAGGTTATCCAACAACATTGGACTGATACATTTAAAACATCTGAAAATAAAGATCATTCTTTTAATTATCGAACAAATGACTTCTTTTCATTACTAAATGTATCATTTATTGGACCTTCATTTCCCTCTTATCCTCCTTGGATTAATAAAGAAATAATAATAGATACTAGTCTAAGAAAACAGATTAATAAGAAAAAGGATAATCCTGAATTTCTAAAACTAGCCGCACTAGAACTAATTTCAAAATATAACACACGAACACATATTTATACAGATGGTTCTAAAGCACATGACATTGTAGCAGCAGCCTTTACAATACCTAGTCTAGATATAGATAAAAAGTTCAGAATATGTAATAATTCTAGTACTTATGTGGCAGAACTGACTGCAATCAAAGAAGCAATAACGTGGATAATAAATTCAAAAGATTATAAAAGCTGCCAATTTGTCATCTTTTCGGATTCCTTAAGTGTCCTGACTTCTATCAAAGAAAATAAATGTAGTTCTAGACCCAATCTGTTTAATGAATTACATTTACAATTGAATCAAATAGATCCTAATAGGATAAATATGGTATGGATTCCAAGCCATGTTGACTTGACAGGCAATGAAAGGGCGGATAAATTAGCCAAAGAAGCATTAAGTTTAGAAAATACAAATTCAACTAATTACTTAGAAACACAAGAAATGGCCACCCTGAGACATCTAAAACCACACTGGTCACATTTAAAGGGAGCACGACGAACGCCCGATTGTCCAGGTCCCCGATTACCCTTTCCCCGATACAAACTCCCCGATTACAAACTCCCCGATAGGCCCAACACCCCGACAGACCCAAGTCCCCGAATATGCAACTAATCCCAAGTCCCCGACAGGCCCAAGTCCCCGATTGGCCCAACACCCCGACAGACCCAAGTCCCCGAATATGCAACTAATCCCAAGTCCCCGACAGGCCCAAGTCCCCGATTGGTGATTTAATCTACACGTAAGACCATTTAGTGTCAGTCTGTATAGGCTTCATAATGTCGTTCACGTAGGCCTATTGCATGTCACTTGTTTAATGAAGGCGTATTCGTATCTATTTAATGAAACTTGGTAACTTAATCTACACTTAGGCCTATAGAGGGTGACACTAATAATCTGGGCCTTATCGGTTGACGGAAACTGAGCTGAATACAAGCAAAGCCGGTTATTCGAGCAGCACCGACATATATAAGAACCAAATGAAGACAGTATTATTGGTAACTTAATCTACACTTAGGCCTATAGAGGGTGACACTAATAATCTGGGCCTTATCGGTTGACGGAAACTGAGCTGAATACAAGCAAAGCCGGTTATTCGAGCAGCACCGACATATATAAGAACCAAATGAAGACAGTATTATTGGTAACTTAATCTACACTTAGGCCTATAGAGGGTGACACTAATAATCTGGGCCTTATCGGTTGACGGAAACTGAGCTGAATACAAGCAAAGCCGGTTATTCGAGCAGCACCGACATATATAAGAACCAAATGAAGACAGTATTATTGGTAACTTAATCTACACTTAGGCCTATAGAGGGTGACACTAATAATCTGGGCCTTATCGGTTGACGGAAACTGAGCTGAATACAAGCAAAGCCGGTTATTCGAGCAGCACCGACATATATAAGAACCAAATGAAGACAGTATTATTGGTAACTTAATCTACACTTAGGCCTATAGAGGGTGACACTAATAATCTGGGCCTTATCGGTTGACGGAAACTGAGCTGAATACAAGCAAAGCCGGTTATTCGAGCAGCACCGACATATATAAGAACCAAATGAAGACAGTATTATTATACATAAAGTCAGAATTAATTTTAGATTAACTAGATTCCGGAAATGGATATGCAACGTGGAGAATTTTCTACGACGCAGCGTGGTAAAAAGATTTTAAATTACTTGTTATAAAAGTAGCCTAAGAATGGAGATACTACTTTAATTCTGTGGGAATGCGAGCGTCGTCGCGAAATGCGATGTTCTGTGTACGTTACGACAGATGAAGAGGGGAGTGTAGTAAAACGTCCCACGTCACTGCACATCCATGATGAGCCTGGACCTGCGCGAGCAGCAATGATGAATGTCCGCCATAACCTTCTGGAAGAATGTCAACGTCGACCTGAGGCTTCTCCGGCTGCGCTTCTTAATGAATTTGTGACGCCTGATGTGGCCACACAGCTTCCTAGTGAACGGTCACTCAAACGCGCCATCCAGCGGAAGCGGAAGCACACGATGCCGGTGGACCCCATTACAGCCAGCAACATCGTCGTCGCTGATCCATGGCGAGTGACGCTGGACGGCCAGGCCTGGTACCTGGGTGACGTCCGACTCAATGAAGATAGTGGTTACATATTCACAACAGAAAACAATCTATCGAAACTACAGGTAAGAGCTCATAAATTAATTGTATTACTGTAATCAATGTATTTCATACTATGTCAATATGTTACTTATTGCTACACAATTATTTCATTATATATGTGTACACTGATCCATATTTATGAGCGTCCTATATTTTTTGAACTAAATGAATAAACTCCGGCATTGCAAACTTTTCATTTTTAACAGTATTGTCTGGCTGCATTAGTACTTTACGCCGAGCTTTAACACGTATGTAGGCGTTTAGACAGGACCGACGCCAGCACTGGGCGAGAAGTAATTTATCTTAAATTAACTGACTTAATATAATCTTCACACAGGAATGCATCCCAATGCAAAATCTTTACTTTAGTATCGTAGTTAATGATAGTGGATTTGTCCAACTCGTTGGACATTGGGTTCTGGGGCTATAACTCACAAGCTATTTCATCCAATATTGCAGAACCAACTTCTAACGAGTTGGACATAATGTGCCTACATCTGGCGAATGAAAAAGTTTAAACTTTTCAGTGTTGATTCAAAACAAAAATGGCGACGGTTGGAGTAAAAACCTTCTACGGAAAGGCCAAAGGTAAAAAAACATATTTCCTCAGGGGTTACATATATTATTAAAAGCAATCAGCAGTTTTATTACCTAGACATTACTCGTTCTTTTAGTGCAAATTGTAGGCTTTTAACACAATAGGTGTGGGAGATAGGGTTGTCGCAATGCCGTGTCCAACAGGGTGGACTGCGGCACTCAACATCACGCAGAGTCGGAATTTCTTTCCTAGGCCCCTAAGTGTAAATACGTCAGTGTTGTTAGTTAATAATTTACACATTCTGTTGTTTGATCATGCGATAATATTTTACTTCATGGATTGCCAAAAATATTGTTTTCACTGTTGACCAGTGTGCAATGCATTTTTTGTTTTGCTTTGTAGCTAGAGGAATTGATGTACTTGCTAGAATTGAGCAGCAAGATTCTGAAATTTCTGATTTGTCCGACGGCGATGCCGAGGAGTTTCACAAATCGTCGTCATCGTCATCCTCGTCTTCAAGCGAACAAGATAACGACGTTGATTCGGATGATGAAGATGTGCCCCTTTCGACGTTTACTGACCTTAGCAAGAAGTGGACAAAGAAAAGATCATTTTCCCCTAAAATTTCTGATTACGTAGTTGTCGATGATGATCCTCATGCCAGAGCAGAATGGTCTTCGATGGATTATTTTAAGCAGTACATTGACACTGAATTCCTTGAAATGATGTCCTCTTGTACTAATGTCAATTCAACGGTTGCTACTGGTCGAAGTTTGAATACATGTGTTACCGAGATCGAACATTTCTTGGGTGCTAGCATTGTAATGTCAGCGATTCCGTACCCACGAGTCAATATGTTCTGGCAGAACAACTACCGTGTCCAATCGATTGCAGACGTCATCACGCGTAAACGTTTCTTCAAGATCAGATCAAATCTCAAAGTTGTCATAGATTCGGATGTAACAGATGAGGTTAGGAAGGCCGACAGATTTTGGAAAGTTCGTCCGTTACTGGATCGCGTGCGCCGTGGATGTCTTGCTCAGAGTAGATGTCGTGATGTCAGTATCGACGAACAAATGATACCATTCACAGGAGCATCGCCGGCACGACGATATGTTCCGAACAAACCCAACCCAATTGGTTTGAAGAACTTTGTACTAGCAAATCCGCAAGGTTTAGTTCTTGACTTTGTCGTCGATCAAGGAGTTAGTTCTTATCATCCCGTGCCTAATCTAGGTGTTGGTGCTCTGGTAATCGCTCATCTATGCGAAGGACTGACTGCAGGTACTCATGTCTACTGCGATCGATATTTTACGAGCATTTCACTTACAGAATACATGTTACAGAAGGGCGTGTACATCACGGGTACTATCATGAGAAATCGGATTCCTGCTGTTGTTCATCAACTGTCAAATGTTCGAGAATTAGCGAAGCGTGGCAGAGGTGCCTGTGAAATGATCGTCCGCAATGATGGAAGAATTGCGATTGTAACGTGGTTTGATAGAAAACCAATACTCATTGCTTCGGCTGCACATGGCATCGAACAGTTGGACAAATGCCGACGCTGGGACAAACGCACAAAGTCCTACATCGAAGTGGAACGTCCCGAAATTATTAGGCAGTATAATTCGAAAATGGGCGGCGTAGATTTGTGTGACAGGATGCTGAGCTACTACCGAATGAAGACACGAACCCGAAAATGGACAATTCGAACAATTCTGCATTTCTTTGATCTTTGCGTCATCAATTCATGGATACAGTACCGAGAAGACTGCAGGCAACTGAAAACTGCCCGCAAGGACATTCAAGACTCCCTCGCCTTTCGCATGGACATCGGTGAGAAGTTCCTGTCAGCGACTGTTCAAACTGACAGCAGCGACTCGGATGCTCCACCACCACCGACAAAGCGACGTAAATCGAATACACCATCGGAATACAGGCGCTTCTCTGGTGCGAAACATCTTCCGGCCATCGACAACGTCAAGAATGCTGTGCGTTGCAAGAACTCTGGATGCTCAAAAAAAACTAAATTTCATTGCATATCATGTGATGTGCATCTTTGCCTTGTTGCAGATCGTAACTGTTTCCAAGACTACCACACGACCGTGTAGGCTAGTAGGACTGTTTACGATGATTATTGGCATGTGCATACTGTAAATTTATGAATTCAATGAATTTTTCTAATTATTTGTATACTTACTCAACATTTCTACATCTAAACTGCTATTTCTGGTATTCATGAACTACTTGTTTAGTATTTGTCAATTTGATTTGATTTGTAGGCTTTAAGGACCGTTTACGATGATTATCGGCATGAACACACTGTAAATTTATGAATTCAATGAATTTTTTAATTATAATTATTTGTAGTTTATAATTATAGTTATTTCAACATTTCTACAACATTTCTACATCTGAACTGCTATTTTTAGTATTCATGAACTACTTGTATGGATTTGTCCAACTCGTTGGACATTTGATTCTGAGTGTCAATGTCCAATAGGTTGGACATCATTAATTATGCAAAAACTATTATGCAAATGAGCTGAACTTTTTTGTGGGACTTATTTGGGTCCTAGTAAGCCAGAAAATAGTTAAATTATTATTAGTTATGACGCCACTTTTTTCGGCCACTGAGGAGGTTAATATAATCTTCACACAGGAATGCATCCCAATGCAAAATCTTTACTTTAGTATCGTAGTTAATGATAGGCCTAATCATCTACGAGGCTGGTGTTTGGCCTAAGTGCTTCTTTTGGATCATTTTATTGATGAGCATATTATTCATCTCTGTGCGGTGAACATTGATGGCTGTTTAATATCACAATAATGATAATGGAAGGTTGATATACGTAAAGATTCACACATTTCATGAACACTAGATACTTTTGTTGTTACAGGACTGTGACCTATGGTTGGCGGACGGGACTTTTTCCGCAGCCCCTCACCAATTCCTTCAGCTTTTCACAATCCACGGATTTTACCGAGGAAGAGTGTTTCCGTTCGTGGTCATGTTTACAACTAGAAGGACACAATCTATGTACAATGCATTGCTCAGTAAGCTCGTACAACTGTCATCTGAGCGATTTCTGATAAATCTCTCAGCTAAGTTCTTATCGACTGACTTTGAATTGGCATCAATTAATGCGTTTCAAGAGGTTTTCCCCGGCGTTGTTGTTAACGGATGTCACTTCCATTTGTGTCAGGCAGTGATTAGGAAGGTTGCCGATATGGGTCACAAAAGAACTTATCAAGATGATGAACAGTTTGCCATTCATGTCAGAATGTTGATGGCACTTGCATTCTTGCCTACAGACAGCGTCAAAGATGGATTTGCTTTAATACAATCAACCGCCCCAGTATCTGCGGCAGAAGTTGTTGAATATTTTAACAGCACGTACGTAAATGGACCGGTTATTCGCGGTTCGGGGGTTACTGCTGTCAGACGACCACCTATGTTCCCACCTACGTTGTGGAACGTCGCTGAAAGATTCCGAAATCTGATGCCGACCACAAACAACCATGTTGAAGCATGGCATCGTCGACTCCAAAGCTTGATTGTAACAGTTCATCCAGCCTTCTACAATTGCCTACATAAGCTGCGACAAGAGCAGCGGCACACCGAATTGGAGCTGCTCCGTATGGAACGAGGGTACAGACAGCCTAGACGCAGACGAAGCATTGATGAGAATGAGAAGCGTATAAGTACGCTAACTCAAGATCTGACTGACGGTCGTAAAGACATTTCCACTTTTTTGCGTTCCGTTGCATACACATTTTCGAAGTATAATGTGCCGACAGCTGTTACTGATTCTATTGATGCCAATGCTGCAGGAGATGTTGCAAATGTAGCAGTTGTAGCGACACCAAACCGCCGTCGTTGTCTACGCGATTTACCTTCGCGCAGAGCAGCAGCATCGACAACTGCGGCGACGACGACAACAGCCAGATCAGTAAGACCAAGAACAGAAATAAGATCGAGAGCACCAGCAACAATAGCAAGACCAATACCAGTTCGACCAGATGCAATAAGACCAGATGCAGTACCAGAAGTACCTGCATTGCCAGCATCGGCAGCAGCAGTTAGTGCATCGCCAGGAAATGAGTCGGCACCAGAAACAACTATCTCTGCAGAGTGCCCTGTTTGCAAATGCGGAAGATCAGATACAGCTATTATTCCATGCGGGCACTGTGCATGCAGTTCTTGTATTAATGTTCTTTTTGGCGCACCATCAACAAGGGGAATCAGCAAAACATGCCCAGTGTGCCGCAGTAATATAAGGGATATAATGCGCTTGCATTTTTGAAAAACTTGTCAGCCTTAGCAAGTAGAATATTTTGAAGTAGTTTGTGGACAATTCTCTTATAGCTGTCTTCTGAATTCAGCGTGCAGTAAGGAATTCAAATTACATATTGGTACACGTACACAAGTAAAAATATTATTTACATTAATCTAACTGGCTTTGCCTTTATTCAACTCTGTTTCCGTCTACCGATAAGGCCAAGACGATTGGTGTCACCCTCTTTAGCCTATACAGACTGACACTAAATAGTCTTACGTGTAGATTAAATAACCAATCGGGGACTTGGGCCTGTCGGGGACTTGGGATTAGTTGCATATTCGGGGACTTGGGTCTGTCGGGGTGTTGGGCCAATCGGGGACTTGGGCCTGTCGGGGACTTGGGATTAGTTGCATATTCGGGGACTTGGGTCTGTCGGGGTGTTGGGCCTATCGGGGAGTTTGTAATCGGGGAGTTTGTATCGGGGAAAGGGTAATCGGGGACCTGGGCAATCGGGCGTTCGTCGCAAACCCCATTTAAACAAGGTGCCACACTGCCAACCTACATGTATGTTGAGGGGTGGCGATATAAAGTCTGGCCATATATCCCTAGGCCTAGGAGATGTGACAACTGCCAGTCGTTTGAACACGGCACGGAGAAATGCACTGCAAAACCCATCTGCAGTAAATGCGGTGGGCCACACGCATTCCTAGAATGCTCTAATAAGGAGACAGCCAAGTGCGCAAACTGCCAGCAACCGCACAGCGCAGCATATAAGAAATGTGCGAAATAAGTAGACACAGAGCTGTACTCCGATAAGGTAAAGAAGGGAACAGACCAAAGTACACACTCAAACAGACAACAACATACACCAGCCCCAACCACGCTGACAGCATATGAAGAAGAGGTTGTCAATGAATTCCTAAAAATCGATGACACTAAGTACAGAATGGTGAACAGTACCGAATACACGGACATAAAAGACCACCCAAAAACAACGGATCTGAAGCTAAAAGCATTTATCAGAGGTTGCCTAGCACTGCTACATAGCAGCAAGCCAGCATCTGAGATACAGAACATCATCTCCGAAACCGGATCCATTATGTTTTACAGAGGCAATACAAAATTCCAGTATAAAGCAGCGTCCCAAGAACAAGACAACCCATAAAAAACCTACATGAATATAAAGATTAACAAAATCATAAGCCAATCATGGAGTTAGTTCGTAACGGTTTTTCATGAGTCCTCTTGCGTTCCACTGCATGATCACTAAGAAATTACCTAAATAAAAGCACACGGCCGCCGGACGTCATATGCATCCAGGAAACCTTCCTGAGAAACACGACCAGGGATCCTAAACTGGATGGCTATACTATACTAAGGAAGGAAGGATCACAAAAACAATAAAGGTAAAGGAGGGCTAGCCATCCTCGTAAGATCTGGACTGAACTACACACCAAAAGAAGTGACCGAGATTGAACATATAGAAAGTCAAGCTATAGATATTAAATCAACTGCAGGATCTATACAAATCACAAACCTCTACATGTAAAGAATATGATCCTTTACAACAAGGCATTATGTAGCATTATGGCACAGAATCGTTAAATTGTACCGCCTCCCAGCCAATGAGAGACGAGCAGACGTCTAGCGTTTAGCACTCGCCGTGGAATACGCTTGCTCAAACTACATGTCACTCAGCCTCTGTATAAGTTGTGCGAGCGCGATGAGGGACGAGTTGTGAATAAAGTAGGAGATTGGAAATGGCTTCTACGGATATAGGGAGTCCGTTGGAATACGTGAGTGAATACGTCAGTGGTGGTGGAACATGGCAAGACGCATGAATGGCATAGCATCAAACACAACACTACCCACAGTGCCACACTCAAACAAATGGTGAAACAGCAGATACAAACATGCAAAAGGCGAATCTGCTGGCCAAAATCTACGCACAAACAGGCTTACTATAAACAGGAATTCCTCAACCACATACAACACCAAGGCAATAGACAGCGCAAAGAATAATAAATCACCAGGGGAGGGTAGGACCTGATAAAGCACAAGCACAAACATGCAATGAAGGTACTGCTAACTTTCCATAATAAAGTATGGAGAGGTGGGGACTTACCAAAAGATTGGAACTACGCCATCATTTTCCCAATCCTAACAAAGGACCCATGCCTCAGAGAGTCATACAGGCCCATCTTCCTGACATCTGCCATATGCAAAATAATGGAGAAAATGGTCTCAAATACTGCCCTGCCATGGCAAAAGGGAAAAGTCCAGTTTAAGGTTAAAATTACATATCGGTATCATTTTGTTTCAAGAAGCAAGTCCAACACAATCGTCTATATAAATAGAAATCGCCTTGTAAGTGTAAGAAGAATAATTGCCGTGGTGGTAATATATCGCAGGATCGAAGAGTCAGACTCCATGCCCAGTTTTGGGAAATGAATTACGATACTAGACGTGGTTTCATCCACAATCACATAACAGTGCAGCCGAAGAAAAGATCCCGTCCACGCAACGGTGATGGCTTGAAGAATTTTAGTCGGTTCTACACCATGCCAGACCTCAACGGCCAGGATGTGTCTGTGTGTAAGCGATTTTTCCTGAAGACATTGGGTTACACGTTCGACAAAGTCATCGGCCACTTCAGGGACACGAAAACGGACTGTTCCACTTCGGGTGGAGACTTCCAGGCTGCAACCGCCGCCTTTCTCGACGACGTCTTTCCGTCTGCTGAAGGCGGTCTCCACACCTCATCGTCAATGTTCCCTCTAAGCTGTGCGCGTGTGCGCGCGCACAGAGGTCGTAAGACGAGCGCACACAAGCAAACATGGAGCGCACACACCAACAAGTTTGTAACGGCTAGGCAACATTACGATATATATCTCTATAAAACACTTATGTTTCACTAATAAATGTATTTTTAAATGTAAAACTTGTTAGATTCCTTAACTCCATACTACGTTATATTTTAAACAAATTTTAAGCAACGTACATGTAGGCCTAAAATAGTGAGTTGAAGACACGGTAACGTTAATTATCCGCCGAATCCGCAATGTGCACGGAATTTTACTCTCCTTGTAAAAATGTTACACAAAAGAAATTTTATGCGCACACAGACTCCAAGAAATTAGAGGGAACATTGCTCATCGTCTGCAGCCGACGTCGTCTCTTATCCGTAGTTCGACATAGATTACCTCTTCGCGGCCTTTCCACCCATCCAGAATGACTGTTGAGCGCAGGCAGGCAGTAGTTAAATTCCTTGTCCAGAGATGCCGTGCATGCCGGGTCTCCAGATCTTTACCAATTTCAAACTTAGGTCCAACTGGCGAACTATAATAACCGATATATTTTCTGTGTATATGCATGTATGTAGTAATCAGTAGTTGTCAGATGTCCTGGTGCCATGTTCAGACAGACGTGGGAAGTATGAGCCTGCGTTAAGGACTGTGCAAGGTTCACAACAGACATGCGAACAAGAAGTCGGCCGATACAAATAAGCTTGTGGTTGATCATATTCAATCACATAACCCAGCTACCAGCCACTACAGAAGAGAGCATGCTCCGAACCGTCTGTACTTGTCTCCTGATCTGACAATCACCGCCATGCATGGCGACTTAGTTTTGCCAAGCTAGGAGAAGAGTGCGAGCTGTGCATACTGTACATACGCCATGAGCATGACAATCCTCAAGTAGAGTTATGTTCTAAATGTGCTGAGTGGAGGGAACACAATGACTGAGCCCGTCTAGCTTGGGTACATTACCTTGCTGACAAGGATGCTCCAACCGTTAAGGACTGTGCAAGGTTCACAACAGACATGCAGAAAGTTTTTATGCTTCCTGCAATGCCAGGTGTTAAAACGGCCGTGTTCACCAGACGTTTGGTGGCGTTTCATCAAACCTTTGCTCTGTTGGGAACTCGTACCAAAGCTAAGCGTGCAGTTGGAATCATCTGGCATGAAGCCATTGCTGGGCGCAATGCTGAAGATGTTGCATCTGCGTTTCTGAAATGTTTTGCCAGTGAACACTACCGTGATGCCAAGCAGCTCGTCGTCTGGTGTGACAACTGTAGTGGACAGAATAAGAATTGGACCCTGTACAAGTATCTGGAGCGAGGTCATACTTTCACGAGTGCTGACAGTTTCCATGCATCTGTGGAGAAGGCCATGAAACAAAGAAAAAATGTCTATGACTTTAGTGACTTAGTGCATTAACACGAATGGTCAAGCCATTCAGATGCAGTCTGTAGACTTCACTGATTGGCCAAATGGTTCGAGCAACGCAAAATTCACTCACAAACCACTGCTAAAGGATGTCTGTCAGGTAATAAAGCAGAAAGAAAAGAATCTAAGAACAGTGTTTGTGTTTAACAAGTCATCTCCCTCTCATAACACAAACACTGTTCTTAGATTTTTTTCTTTCTGGGATTTAATTTGATCTTCTGTTAATTGAGGACGAAAGTAGGTAGCAGATTTCGAGACATTAACCTTTGACCTTGTTTCACCCACATCATGAACTAAATACGATGCATATCAGCGCGAATGCCGCCGAAAACGCTCATTGGATTGAAGATTGATTCGTACCCAGTAATTGGATGATCTAAATACGAAAATACAATCTAAATACGATAAAGAAGTAGTAATTAATGATAAGACACAGTGTTCAAACTGGTTAGAAGCTGCACAATTAACAACAAATGATATTACAGCTAAATAAACAACAAACTCATCTAAAGAAGAACAATTAGAGCAAGTCATTACCCACCTTCCCTAAAGA
This sequence comes from Aporrectodea caliginosa, assembly GCA_020284085.1. Lineage (NCBI taxonomy): Eukaryota > Metazoa > Annelida > Clitellata > Crassiclitellata > Lumbricidae > Aporrectodea > Aporrectodea caliginosa. Next base: position 87,208 of record JACEVL010000697.1, read on the forward strand.
AGTTCATACAGAGCAAGACTTGGTAAAAACATTTATTACGTTCAGTGACTTAGATTATCAAGTTTTCAGAAGAGATGATTCGGATAATGAAATTCTTGACCATGGTCATAATGTAAAGAATAAAGCAACTTTCATCCTCGGAGTTTTGGCCACCATAGAAATGTTATATCATGGTAAAGTGGGGTTTAGGTGTCCATAATTGTAAATTAAATACAATAGAATTTCTCTTTTCAAAATCACTGTATTACATCATGGCCCTTTCTATTTTACAATGGAATGCGCATGGATTGAGAGGTCATAAGGACCAACTTAAACATTTTTTATCTAATACACAAAATCCACCAGATATAATATGTGTGGAGGAGACATTTCTGAAAGCACAAACACCAATACCGAAAATTGATGGATATAATTTAATACGCAAAGACTGCAATAGTAATGAAAGAGGACGGTTAGCAATTTATATAATTGTGGGTTTAAACTATAATGTACTGGATGTGGAAGAAATTAATAATGCGGAAATTCAGGGAATTGAAATTTTAACTATAAACGGTCATTTGAAAATATACAATACGTACCTTTCACCATCACATGAATTTTGTAAGGAAGATCTTCAAAAAATGTTCGTTTCTAAAAGAGCACTAATAGTGGGAGACTTTTATTAATTTGAGAACTTCCCCAAAGTTTATCGTGTGCATTAAAGAGGTAAAATAATAGAAGAAATTTTAACAGAAAAAAACATGGTTGTATTAAATACAGGACAAACAACTTATATTACTTCTAATCAGTCAAAATACTCCTAATCCACCGGATGTATTTTGCATAGAGGAAACATTTTTGAAAGCTCAATCTAAAGAACCAAAAATAGATGGCTATAATCTAATACGTAACGATTGAATAAGTAACGATAGGGGAGGTTTAGCTATATATATAAAAGTTGGTTTAAATTTCAGTGTTAGACATAGATGAAATAATAAATATTGAAATTCAGGGCATTGAAATTAAAACTATAAATGGTCATTTAAAAATATACAACACTTATATATCACCATTACATAATGTGGATAAGGATAGCCATCAAAAGCTTTTTACAAATAAAAGATCTTTGATAGTTGGAGATATTAATGCGCATAATAAACTTTGGGGAAGTTCACATAATAATATAAGAGGAAAAGTAATTGAAGAAATACTAATGGAAACAAATAGTGGCGGCCATCCAAGGTCCACTAGGCAGGCGGGTATTAGTGCGAAATAGCGCACGGACGTAATTGAGGGCCGCGCATGTTGAGCGGTTCGTCGTTGCGGCGGCGGACAGCGCTGATGATCTGGGTAAGTTAGTAAGCAGGTAAACGTATGTATGCGTGTGTTCACGGGGACTTCGTTGGTCGCGAAAGTGCCAGTGGTGGTCACGTCCGATTAGAGGAAGGGCGCCCTCGTGAATTCGTATAGAGAGGACCCTGTTTCTTTGCCATGTAGTGGTGGCCATCCAGAAAATTCTCTCGGTCCAAATTGGAGATCAGTATACATTGGGAAAATCTATATCAATTGCGAAAATCTAAACTCGGATACATTTTTTCCGAGTTTGTGGACGCATCGAGGATACTTTGTGAAATCCATATACATTACGGAAATATACATTGCGAGAAATCATACAGAAGGATAATGATATCTTTGTCGTAGAGATCGATCGATGTACATTACGCTAGATTGGATTTCAGTCTACGTTAGACATTGAGGAACTTCATCATCTTACAACAAGTTATTCTTATTCTAAATACATCAGAAAATACGTCACAAACAAAGGGGAAAAAATGCCTTTCAGAAGAGACAATAAGAAAATGGTTGTAAAAAGGTAAACAAAACAAAAGGAAAGTCTGCAAAAATCCGAAAAAAAATCCAAATACAACTCCAATATTCAGGGACATCAAAGACATTGAAGGAGAGATTTCAAATGACACATCGTCAGACTCAGACAATCCGAGTACACTGACTTACAGTTCTCTGGAAAATCCGGAAAAAGCAGATATAATGCACAAGAAATACTATGATTCTCCAGAAAAACGTTCTCAATCTATGGATAAGGAACGAAGTAAAAGGAAGGAGAAAGAAAGATCACTACAGTGGAGGAAAACGAGTCATGTAACGCCTTTTAACCATTTGAACCTTTCCGGATGCTCGAAAGTCAACTCAACAACAAGTACCAAAAATTAAGGGTATCTCACAAAAATGCAAATTAAATACACAGCCAAATGAGGCAATAACAGGAAAAATAAATCCTGATGTAACGAAATCAATAGTTGCCGATAAATCTACGGTTACAACTCAATATGCTGTAGCCCAATGTGAGGTGTTGCATGTGATGTATTTCAGAATGTTATGCAATTATTAGTTGATAATCGAAATGTTTCTGAGAAAAATGTGGTAAAATCTTCTACTGCTGTAAATCAGAGCGTGACGCAATTAGCTGATAATCCAAATGTTTCTGAGAAAAATGTGTCAAAAGATGACTTAATCAAGCTTTTTAAGCATAAACCACATCTGTTAAACAAAGAAATTACAGATAAGGTTAATGGACAAGTAGAGAGAATTTATCTAACCAAAAAAGGAGACTACAAATAAACCATCAACTGCTCCCAAGGAAGATACTCCATTCTTTATAAAAGGAGTTATATATGGAATTTTTGAGGATCAAGATAGCTTAGATGAAATTGCCAAAGACATAGGAGCCAGCTATATGCATAGATTGGGAAACTGGGACACTAGTAAAGCCACCTTGGTAGCTTATGATAAGAATACATTACTCCCTCCAGAAATTCAAATTAATGAGTACAAATATAAAGTTCATTTATTTGTACCACGACCGAAAAGATGGAATGGACTGTTGTAGGCTTTTGTCGTTAGACGATTCCTTCGTATATATTTTGTGGCCCTGAAAAGGGCCGTTTCCCGTCGTCGTCGTCACAGCGGACGACCGACCGACCGAACGCCTAACCACCGAACCCATACAGAGTACGGCCCTGACGCTTCAGCGCGTAGACGACGTCCATGGCCGTGACGGTCTTGCGCTTGGCGTGCTCCGTGTAGGTGACGGCGTCGCGGATGACGTTCTCGAGGAAGACCTTGAGAACTCCGCGTGTCTCTTCGTAGATGAGACCGGAAATACGCTTGACTCCTCCACGACGCGCCAGACGACGGATGGCCGGCTTCGTGATGCCCTGGATGTTGTCGCGCAGCACCTTCCTGTGGCGTTTGGCGCCTCTCTTGCCCAGTCCTTTGCCTCCTTTTCCCCTGCCAGACATGTTTCTTACGATGATAGTTCAGCGACGGAATGACGAACCGCCAGCGATCGCAGTTGTTTATATAGCTTTGTGCGGCCTGCAGCCGTAGTGTTTAGCTGAAGGCCGCGCGGACGCGTGCGACGGACATGCGTGTTCACCAGCCTTAAAATACTGACTTTGCGAATTACTTTGCGAAGATACGAAAAATACCGAGTTTGAGAATTACTTCAAATCATGCCTTTCAAAAAGGAATATCCATAAGAAAGTTACACAGATGAAAAGAGGTAGTCAGAAGAGGCAATTGGATACCTCATCCAGTTCAAACAATTCCACTGAATCTCCTTTGCTTGAAGAGAAAATAAACAAATCAAAAGCAAAATCTTCAAAACATCACAAAGAAAATCCAAATACAACTTTCACAGGTTTCAAAGATATCGAAGAAGGGGAGATCTTAAGTGATAGATCATCTGACTCCGAAAATCTCAGTTCCTTTACCTACAGTTCCCGGAAAATCCGTCAAAAGCTGATATGATGGAGAAAAAATATTATGATACTCTCGAGAAACGTTCCCACTCTATGGATGACGAGCGAAGTAGATGGAGAATAAAAGAAAGATCAGAAACAAATTGGAAGAAGACGGTTGATGCTCGATCAACAAAACAAACTCACCAAAAGTTACAAAACAAAATGAAGGGTAAGGAGATTCACATCTCGAAAAAATGCAAATTAAATCCACAGCTAAATGAAGCGGTTACAGGAAAAATGAATCCTGATATAGTTGCTGATAACACTACTGTTGAAATTCAGTCTTCAGTAGCCCAATGTGAGGTAATGCAATGTCATGTAAATCAGAGTGTGATACAATTAATTGAACCAAATGTTTCTGAAAGTAGTGCAGTAAAACCTTCTGCTGTGAATCAGAGTGTTGGATCAAATGTTTCTGAAAGTAGTGTTGTAAAACTTTCTGCTGTTAATCAGAGTGTTGAACCAAATGTTTCTGAAAGTAATGTGGTAAAACCTTCTGCTGTTAATCAGAGAGTTGGATCAAATGTTTCTGAAAGTAATGTGGTAAAACCTTCTGCTGTTAATCAGAGTGTTGGATCAAATGTTTCTGAAAGTAATGTGGTAAAACCTTCTGCTGTTAATCAGAGAGTTGGATCAAATGTTTCTGAAAGTAATGTGGTAAAACCTTCTGCTGTTAATCAGAGTGTTGGATCAAATGTTTCTGAAAGTAATGTGGTAAAACCTTCTGCTGTTAATCAGAGTGTTGGATCAAATGTTTCTGAAAGTAATGTGGTAAAACCTTCTGCTGTTAATCAGAGTGTTGGATCAAATGTTTCTGAAAGTAATGTGGTAAAACCTTCTGCTGTTAATCAGAGTGTTGGATCAAATGTTTCTGAAAGTAATGTGGTAAAACCTTCTGCTGTTAATCAGAGTGTTGGATCAAATGTTTCTGAAAGTAATGTGGTAAAACCTTCTGCTGTTAATCAGAGTGTTGGATCAAATGTTTCTGAAAGTAATGTGGTAAAACCTTCTGCTGTTAATCAGAGTGTTGGATCAAATGTTTCTGAAAGTAATGTGGTAAAACCTTCTGCTGTTAATCAGAGTGTTGGATCAAATGTTTCTGAAAGTAATGTGGTAAAACCTTCTGCTGTTAATCAGAGTGTTGGATCAAATGTTTCTGAAAGTAATGTGGTAAAACCTTCTGCTGTTAATCAGAGTGTTGGATCAAATGTTTCTGAAAGTAATGTGGTAAAACCTTCTGCTGTTAATCAGAGTGTTGGATCAAATGTTTCTGAAAGTAATGTGGTAAAACCTTCTGCTGTTAATCAGAGTGTTGGATCAAATGTTTCTGAAAGTAATGTGGTAAAACCTTCTGCTGTAAATTGAATACAGAGGCAATTACAGAAAAAATGAATCAATGTGAGGTAATGCAATGTAATGTCTTGCCATTAGTTGATAAATCAGGTGTTTCAAATGTTTCTGAGAATTATACTGTAGAATGTTCTGATAATGTCATTCAAAGCGTTATGCAGTTGGCTGAAGCATTAACTGTTACTGAGAAAAATGTGCCAAAATACTCTAATGTTTCTGAGACAAATGTTATGAAAGGTTCTAAGGTTTCTGAGACAAATGTGACAAAAGGTTCTAATGTTTCTGACACAAATGTGACAAAAGGTTCTAATGTTACTGAGACAAATGTTATGAAAGGTTCTAATGTTTCTTAGACAAATGTCACGAAAGGTTCTAAGGTTTCTGAGACAAATGTTACGAAAGGTTCTAATGTTTCTGAGACAAATGTCACGAAAGATGCTAATGTTTCTGAGACAAATGTTACGAAAGGTTCTAATGTTTCTGAGACAAATGTCACGAAAGATGCTAATGTTTCTGAGACAAATGTTATGAAAGGTTCTAATGTTTCTAAGACAAATGTCACGAAAGATGCTAATGTTTCTGAGACAAATGTTACGAAAGATGCTAATGTTTCTGAGACAAATGTTACGAAAGGTTCTAATGTTTCTAAGACAAATGTCACGAAAGATGCTAATGTTTCTGAGACAAATGTTACGAAAGGTTCTAAGGTTTCTGAGACAAATGTTACGAAAGGTTCTAATGTTTCTGAGACAAATGTTATGAAAGGTTCTAATGTTTCTGAGACAAATGTCACGAAAGGTTCTAAGGTTTCTGAGACAAATGTTACGAAAGGTTCTAATGTTTCTGAGACAAATGTCACGAAAGATGCTAATGTTTCTGAGACAAATGTTACGAAAGGTTCTAATGTTTCTAAGACAAATGTCACGAAAGATGCTAATGTTTCTGAGACAAATGTTACGAAAGGTTCTAAGGTTTCTGAGACAAATGTTACGAAAGGTTCTAATGTTTCTGAGACAAATGTCACGAAAGATGCTAATGTTTCTGAGACAAATGTTACGAAAGGTTCTAATGTTTCTGACACAAATGTGACAAAAGGTTCTAATGTCACTGAGACAAATGTTATGAAAGGTTCTAATGTTTCTGAGACAAATGTCACGAAAGGTTCTAAGGTTTCTGAGACAAATGTTACGAAAGGTTCTAATGTTTCTGAGACAAATGTCACGAAAGATGCTAATGTTTCTGAGACAAATGTTACGAAAGGTTCTAATGTTTCTAAGACAAATGTCACGAAAGATGCTAATGTTTCTGAGACAAATGTTACGAAAGGTTCTAAGGTTTCTGAGACAAATGTTACGAAAGGTTCTAATGTTTCTGAGACAAATGTCACGAAAGATGCTAATGTTTCTGAGACAAATGTTACGAAAGGTTCTAATGTTTCTGAGACAAATGTCACGAAAGATGCTAATGTTTCTGAGACAAATGTTACGAAAGGTTCTAATGTTTCTAAGACAAATGTGACAAAAGGTTCTAATGTTTCTGAGACAAATGTGACAAAATGTTCTAATGTTTCCGAGACAAATATGACAAATGTTCTAATGTTCTGAGACAAATGTAGCAAAATGTTCTAGTGTTGCTGCTGTAACTCAGATAAGGCAACGCCCTCAATTAACAGAACAGCAAATTAAATATCAGAAAGAAATTAATCTTAGAATTGTATTTGTATGAGGAGAAGGAGATGACATAATCAAGCTTTTTAAGCATAAATCACATCAACTAAATAAAGAAATCACAGACAAGGCTAATGGACAAGTAGAAAGAATTTACCTAACCAAAAAAGGAGACTTAAAAGTGATAGCAAGTGATAATATGCAAAAAAAATAAACTAATGAATCTAAATTATCTGAATAATAAACAGGTCACAACAAGTTTACCATTTGCCTTAACCAAAATTAAATCATCTACAAATAAGCCACAAACTGCTCCCAAACAAGATACAGAATTCTTTATAAAAGGAGTTATCTATGGATTTCAGGAAGACCAATATAACTTAGATGAAATTGCTAAAGAAATAGGAGCCAGCTATATGCATAGGCTAGGGAATTGGAACACGAGCAACGCTACGCTAATAGCTTACAGCAAAGATTGTATGCTCCCTACAGAAATAGAAATTGATACACATAAATATAAAGTCCATCTATTTATTCCCAGGCCGAAACGTTGTGATCTATGTCAGAGATTCGGACATCTTAAATTTCAATGTACAAGTGAAGCAACATGCAGTCGTTGTAGTGGAAAGCATGAATTTCAAAATTGCACAAATAAGCATATATACAAATGTACTGTGGAAAAGGACATAGTGCAGCATACAAAATGTGCCCCCGATATATTGAAACCCAATTAGCACTACAATTAAGAGCAGAAAAAAACATTCCTCTTCATAAAGCTTTGCAATTAGTTAGAGATAATGAATACCAGGAATCCCAAGATCAGGAAATTGAAACTCATGAGGGCGACAATATACATATATCCTCTACAAATAAGCCACTCAACTGCTTCTAAACAACATACTGAATTCTTTATAAAAGGAGTTATTTATGGACTTCTGGAGGACCAACATAATTTAGATGAGATTGTGCATATAACTCTGGCTCCTATATCTTTGGCAGATTGGGAAATTGGGATACAAGTAAAGCCACGCTAGTAGCATACAATAAGGGTACTTTACTCCCTCCAGTAATTGAAATTTTTTGCAGTTACTGTTAAAATTGTCATGAATTGTTTCATTAGCTAGTTACTGCAAAAGCGATGATTTGATCTACATCATGTAGGCTAAAGCTACAATAACAAATGTGTTTGAATCTTAATACTACAGTGAAATATCTTTAATTTCATGCATTAAGTATAAATAACTTTGGTTCATTTATGCTGGCCCACACTGTATGATCGCCCCTTACAGAAGCAATCTAATCATGGTTGCAATATGTGCACAGTTCATGTATCTGGGAAAAGCGATGAATTAATTAAATTCTTCAAACATAAGCCTCGCCAACTTACTGAAGAATTAACTGAACAAGCTGGAGGTTAGATAGACTAAGTTTTTGTAACTAAGAAAGCTGATCTTTCGTTGAAATAGATAATCTTAAATACAGATTACTTCTATATGTGCCTCATACCAAATGGTGCAATAGACATCAATGGTTTGGGCGCCTTAAAGATAAAGCGCTGAAAGGAGGGTGTTGTTACATTCATTGTAACTCGTGATTTCCACTACATCGACTACATTTAATTTCCCACCAAGCGGTGCGAACATCACATGGATGCAGTAGCGGACGGCCCCATGGATGAACAATTCAATCGTTGTGAACTTGGTCGAGCTCCGTTAACGAAACAGACGGCATCTGGAGAAGACACGACGTTGGGGCTAATGAGCCCAGACACCTTCCTCGCTCGCCTTCAAAGGAGCGACAAGACTTTGAATAGGGGCCAGAATGAATGGGTCATCCTAAATCTAAGGGACGAGAGGGGTATTTAAACTTGACCTCGACAAACTGCACACTTGTAGCAACGGAAACTTCCTGAAATTTTTCTGAATTTCTAGCTTTTTTGACCCACTCATGGATGAAAACTACCTGCTGAATGCCACTATATGTGACAGAAGTTTGGGTAAACTGAGGATTTTCCCATTGTTAAAAGCATTTCTGTAGACTGACAACAGATGAAGTGAAGCAAATTGGGTTGGTCATGGTATTGTGCATGCTTGCCGTCCCCAGTCTTGCTTCACCGGTTTTGTTTCGTGTCAGTGTGTCTGTCGCTCATGCAGTGGGAGCTCAGAGGTAAATTATGGTTCTAGTATCACTGGGATATTCGATTTCGATAGACAAAATTACTAAGTATAAGCAGTCTGTTATTCGGACGGTTGGAAATTATCTGCCACCTTGTGATTCAGTAATTTTCACGCAATGTCAATCACGAAGCTGGACGGCACCAACACGTTTCACGGTATACGACATCGACGTCAGTGGGAGACAGGTCAGCTGATGTAGACTCGTTTTGGATTGGACTCGTTGGACTTGGTTTGGACAAATCAAACTATGGTGCTTTCAGTGAGGTTCCGATGAAGAGATTATTACCCAGGGCGAGTGTTGGGAACATTGTGTTGGGCAGGGGATACAGATTTTCTGTCATACTCCTCCAAATATACCGGTATCGTGTCAAATTATTTTCTAATCATTTATTGAACTGCAGCACCAGCACACATTGCCAATGTCGACAGGCGTCAATCTTGTTTGGATGTGGTTTATATTCTTCATGAAAAACCTACCACTATGCCAAACTGGGATGGCTTCATGCAAAATTTAAACATGGGCGAGCATCAGCCAATGGCGGATATTCATATGTTGCCCATTGTTTATCTGAACCCATGTGACAAAGTCTTGTATCATGTCTACTTTGTCTTTTGTGGCTGATCAAGCAGCCAAGTTGAACACAGCAGAGGTGCACGGTAGTAAGCAGAGGAGCAAACAGTGACAGGCAGGCACGCTGCAGCATGTGGGTAGCAAACATGCCAGTCTCACGCACACAGCAAGTACACAGCACGCGCGCAGCAGGCGGGATGAAGAGTCAAACGCAACTCAGTCACCAATAAATAATCAAACAACATCAGATTTAACACCACTACAACAGAGGAAAAGGGAAAATCGGTTAAAGTTCAAACCAAAGACCAAGCAAAATATATAATAAGGCCAAAACAAAATAATGGTGTGTTTCCGGTAACCCGACCGACCCACTTTTTTAGGCCCGACTGTGAAAATTTTGTGAAAAAAATTTTTGGAAAAATTAATTTTTAGAAAAAAAAATTTTTTTTTGAAATTTTTCAATTTTTTTTTTTTATTGACACATGAATTTAACCTTTGCGTACCAGAGGTGCAGATTTGCAACATTGATAACACTGCTTACCTTGCCAGAGTTATGTAAATAAGGGCACCGTTAATTATCTATGCAAAATTGGCCTTGGCAAGGTGAAATATGATGACGATATATTCGTTTATTATTATACAACAATACAGCATTGCATAAAATTATTTTACAAAATAAAAATTTTTCCTACCTACCTACCCATTTTTTAAAACCACTGTTACCGGAAACACACCTATATTTTTGGGCCTAAGCCGAATAGATTTGGAAATAATGTTCAATTTCTTTATTGAAGTGTGTAGATATGAGTTTATAAAATAGTCAAAACAAGCAGTTTCTCCAAAATGGCCTTTTCCGTTCTGCAATGCAATGCCAATGGTTTAAGGGGTCATAAGTAGATGGTTATAATGTAATACGTAAAGACTGAACAAGTAATAAGAGGGGGCCTTGCCATATACATAAAAGTGGGTTTAAATTTCACTATACTGAATATAGAAGAGGTTCTGAATATTGACATTCAGGGCATCAAAATTAAAACCATAAATGGTTATTTAAAAATATTTAATACATACTTGCCACCATCACATAACTTAGTTAAGCAGGAGCTTGAAAAACCTTTCACACATAAAAGAGGAATTTTAGTAGGAGATTTAAATGCACATAGTAAACTTTGGGAAATATTAGCGGAAAAGAATATGGTTGTGCTTAATAGGTAACACACATTACAACCGGCGACTGAAGCGTTCGCCATGAAGGTCCAAATTAGAAAAGGCGTAGTTTCATAGCGTGCGTCGTTTCATAGCGGCGATAGTGATGTTGTTGCGGCGGAAAAAATTGCTTCAGACAATCAACCCTATGAAGTTCACAAAAATGGTAAGAAACATCACCAAATGAAGAAAAAATGAAATTAGGAGAAAGTAATGATTTGATTGAAACAAATGTAACAAATGTATGTCATTGCAATCATGTTTCTTTACATAAGAATATTGATATAACCAAATCAGCTGATCATGCTAGTGTAGCTCTATCTTGTGCACAAGTCAGTGTGGACCGTGACTGATCAGTTGTCTGCTTTACCGGGTGGTGCTTTGCATGGGAGTGTTAACACGCACCCAACGGAATGTCACTGATGTAAACATAGCTAAGGCTGTAACCCAATCTCATGTACAAACCAAGATAGGTCAAGGTCATGAAGGTCATCGATTAATTGCTTCACAAAGTGATTCTTTAAATAAAAACGTTAATACACAAAAGAATGTTATCAAATCAGGTGAATATGCTAATGTTGTAGCACAAACCAGTGTAAATCAGGGTTATTCAGAAGTTGTTATAACTCATCTTAATGCAAAAACCCAAATGAACCAGGTTCATGGAGTAAATCAATTAAAGAATAATAACGTAAGAATTCTGAAAGACATTGCTGTAAAGACTACTCATTCCCACCCTCCAATGACAGAAGAGCAAATGACTTATCAAAGGGAAATAAATTCAAGAACAGTTTATGTAACTGGAGATGGCCAGACCAAAGCGGATGCGGTGTACTTCGGCGGACTCCTGGAAATGCAACTGGAGGCCGCTGAGAAGGAGAAGGAGACACAACAGGAGAGAATCACACCAACAGCTCCAAGGACGGACAGGGCGGAAGAGGAGCAGAGGCAGACGGTGAAGACGGCGAGTAGAATACTCTGTTGCAATTGAAGCTAAAACTACTGTCGTAAAACCAGATAAAGTCGAATACCATGCCGCAAATGTAAATAGACCAGCAATAAATGTGTCTGCTAATAAGGGCAATAAAACTGGAACCGCACCTGAACCTGCACAAGGTTCGCGGGTGGGGAAGGGCGAGGAGCCGATGGACGAGGAGATAGCAAGAGATAACAATAGACAGCCAAATGTAAACTGGATAAATATCTCTCGAGAGAAGAAGGACATTGTGCTGAATAAATTAAACAAAACAGTATACATAAAAAGCTCCGGAAGAGCTGCATAATTACTTTCGGATAAATCCAAGTAAATTACAAAACGAGATTGCCCAGGCGGCCGGAGGGGAGGTCGAGCAAATACAGTTAGCTGGCGACAGCCTCCGGATTGTGGCACAAAATGAAAGGCAGAAAGAGAGGCTGCTACAAATAACATCTCTCGACGGCAAGGCGGTGAAAACCAGCTTGCCGCTTGCTGTCACGAGCTCATCTCTAAATACAACAACAGGGGAGAAACCGTCAGTGACATCGCCGCTCGCATCAACCCCAGCGGTTGCGGAGGAAGAAGAATGGACGGACGTTAGCTGCATCTCGTATTCCGTATTCCGATTCCGACGAACCGAGGATGGATAAGATGGAGGCGGAACATTATGGGTGCCTGCTGGAGCAACAGTTGGAGGCGGCGGAGGAGGAGGAAATCCGACGGTCGACTCCACCGGTGGCAACGGGAAGGAAACGGGAGGTGGGGAGACGGTTCGCCATCGGAAGAGGGCCAAAAAAGAGCTTTAATAGCCACATAAAAAAGAGCCAGATAAGGCCACCAAAATGAACTTATAACTTATTTATAAAAGAGCACACACGTGCCAACGAAAAAACAAAAGAAAAAAGAAAAAGAAAAGAAAATGGGAGAAAGAGAGATAAGAATTACAATAAAAGAGCCAATGGGCCAAACATAAAGCAAATACAAAAGAAATACAAAGACATCAACGACCATTGTTGTCATAGGACGTCGTTAAATTCAGGTAAAAGAAGGAGGTCGGTTCGCCGTCAGGTCGCTGTTTTAGCTAGTGAAGAGTAAAGACGTAAAATCGCGACAAATTGAGTTTACTTCGTAGAGTTCGTTGTTGTGAAGTCTAGAGTAGGCCTAGACTATATGGTGAGCGTTGAAGAACGCGCAGAAGCGGAAGCTGAATTGAACGAATTGAATATCCAGACTCGAGTGAAGAATCAAGCGGTGAAGGAGCGGAGACGAAGGAGAAGTGATCGAATAAACAGCTGAGATCAAAGAAAAGGACGAAGCGGGGCCGTGGACTAAGGTCACACGCAAAGGAGGTAAGAAATTACTACTGGAACAGGTTAACAAATCCGATTGGAACATCACGACGATTGCCACAGCCATGCAATTCGTCGAGGAGATCGTAAATACCCAAAACAGGCCTAAAACTTCATTCAGCAAAAACATGTACAGCCCAAAAGAAGGCTGAAATAACCTCTGACAAGAAGATCCTTGTATGTAAAGGACAAAGGAAATCTGTTAACGGCGATGTTTTAATCGAGACCAAGACCTCTGAAACAAGAGATTATAACCGCTTGCAAATGTGATGTAGAAACCATACAGATGGTCGGAGATTGCCTAAGAATTATATGCCAAAATGAGGACAAGAAGAGGTTAATCAAAAATACCTTAACGCACATAGCCGGAAAACCTGTCAAAGTGAGCGAGCCACCTGCGCTCACTCGCCCGGCCAGACCGGAAAGACCTGTCAAAGGCGTAATCTACTGTCTGGAAGAGAGCGATGAAATTATGAATGAAATTGTCTCAGAAAAAGAAGGGTAAATATATGCGTTGTCTGGTTGGTCCTTACTGGATATCCAAAAGACACCGTCCTGCCAGACAATTTAAACGTGGATGGATTCAGATACAAGATTAAAGCCTTCATACCTCGACCGCTGCGATAACTGTCAGAGGTTCACACACCATAAATCCAACTGCCACAGCAATGCAAAGTGCAGTACATGCGGTCAGACACACAGCCGGAACCAGTGTCCTATCAAAGAATCACCAAAATGTGCAAACTGTTCTGGGGCTCATAGCGCAGTCTACAGACAATGCCCTAAATATGTAGAAATGCAAACAGCACTGAAAATACGGAACACCACTGGAAATTAAACCATTCATACCACGACCACTGCGCTGCGATAACTGCCAGAGGTTCGCGCACCACAAGTCCAACTGCCACAGCAATACCAAATGTAGCACATGCGGTCAGGCTCACAGTCGAGACCAGTGTCCAAACCAAGATGCGCCCAAATGTGTAAACTGCTCTGGAGCTCATAGTGCAGCTTACAGACAATGTCCCATATATGCACTGAAAATACGGATATTAGAAAAAATTCCATTCAGCGAAGCCCAGAAACTAGCGGAAATTGAACTGAAACCAGCACAAACAGAAACCAAGCAAACTGACATACAGACAAACTCCTCAAACAACGCAACACTGCATAATAATACAAACGAGACAGCAACTAAAACCGCAGCCGAAACCTTCGATGAATTAATTAAGAACTCACATTACCAGATAACGAAGACAGGTGATTACGTCACACCGTCAACACCATCACAGATCAGATCAGAGATACACCTCTGCAACTTCGTACTAGGGGTGCTAACCGCTATAAAAAATGAAGATAAAAGCAGACAAGAAGTAATGCAACAGTAATAACAATACATCCCTCAACATAACAACTAGAAATGGCGCTCAACGTTCATGCAATGGAACTGCAACGGAGCAGCCAGAGGTCAAGTCACATGCTGCGCCATGTGTAAGAATCGACTTGGGTCAAAAGACAAGTGCTTCGGCCAGCCAGGTCAATCAGCCGGAACGGGAAGCACAGAAGAGTTCAGGTAAATTCCAACGGAATTAATACCGAACACCGATTTCAAATGACAGACGAGCAGAATTGGATAGCCTTTTCAAACGTAGCATATACGGTAAGAGCGAAGGCAACTTTCTACCATTTCTATTTAAATCGCGACCAAGAACCTTGAAAAAGGCAATCTTAACCGCCAGTCGTTGTATTCCTGAGGCCATCCAGATTTCTGGATATAGCCTAAAAATTATTTGCAGGACAGAAGCCGAGAAAGAGAAAATAAAGGCAATCAACCAAATCGACGGAAAGAAAATTGAGTGGAGCGAAGGAAATCGCCGAAGAGATCGGCGCAAAGTACATCAAAAGGATTGGAAAGCCCGACAGCAAAGCCAAGGTCGTGGGTTACGAGAAGGGAACCGAGCTGCCGGAGGTCATCGAGATTGACGGGTTCCGTTACAAAGTTAAGAAATTCTACCCATCTCCGATGAGATGCAACAAGTGCCAGAGGTTTGGCCACATTGAACCCAACTGTGATAATGAATTAAAATGTTGTAGATGTGGACAGGCTCACAGCCGAACCGAATGCGAGGACCCTGAAACACCCAAGTGCGTCAATTCCTCTGGGCCACACAGTGCTGCATATAGACTATGTCCCAAATACATCGAGACCAAGGCAGCGCTAAAGATACGGACCGTGGAAAATGTTCCGTTCCAGGAAGCCATCCAGAAGGTGAGAGAAGAACAGAAGACAAAGAAAGAGGAAAGCAAAGCCAAGAAACCTGCCCAACAGAAGAATAAACCCGAAGACAAAGAGCCAGAAGCCAAGCCGACACAGCCAGAGGAACAGCATATGCAGCTGGCTGACTTTGTCAAGGTGATGGGTAAATCACCATTCGAGGTGAAGAGAATTAGCCTCCGAATCGGTTTCCAGCTTCCTGTAGCTGAAGCAGGCATGATGAATTTTATTGTTGGTTTAGCAGGACTGATAAAGGACAAGACCAAGAAACGAGGCGAAGTGCTGAATGAAGCGATGACCGTCGCCAACGCCCTCTACCTCAACAGAGGCATCAGGTTTGAGGCGAAAAGCGCCAAAGGTAATTGATTTTTAACTGTAAATAAATTAATCAGTGTTTTTAAATTTTAGCTTCTTCCATGGATCCACTCACCATCATGCAGTGGAACTGCTGTGGTTTTCGATCCCGTATCTATGAGCTCAGGAGGTTTGTATATAGCTGTACAGTTGCTCCTGATGTAATCTGTGTACAGGAAACATTTCTGAAGGCCAACCATGATCACCGAATTGATGGTTACGTAATACTTCGCCAAGACAGCCCGCACCCCAGCCATGGAGGACTGGCCATCTTGCTGAAGGAAGACGTCAACCATACTCCGCTGCAGCTGGATGAAATTTCTGCAAACGCGTTCTAAAGGACACGGCCAGGCAACACTGGGAGGACTTCTGTGCCACCCTAAATAACCAGTCCAAACTGGGCCCCATCTGGGGTATGGCCAGAAGGATGAACAGGGGGGGCAGCGCAGAAGGCCATGCCAACGCTTATAACAAACGGTAGACAGGCTTGCTCGAACGTCGATAAAGCAAATGTCCACGCCGAAACCTACTCCAAAGCAAGTAGCACCGCAAACTATGATCAACAGTTAAGGCGCTACATAATTAAAAACAATATAAATACTGTACCGGACTCACGTCACATACCACGTCACATACCACCGATGATCACAACGAAGCCATGAACGACGCCTTCAACCTCACAGAGCTGAAGGCGGCAATCAGAGGTGCCAAACTCCACAAAGCCCCCTGCGAGGACAAAATCCCCTACGAAATGCTCCAACATCTTCACAAATCCGCAAGGAAGGTCCTGCTCCGGATCTACAATGACATCTGGGATGGAGAAGCTCTGCCTAGGGATTGGAAGCATGTCATCATCCTTCCACTGTTCACGCAGCAGGGAGCAGCAGGCGGGGAGGAGGAGGAAGCGGGAGTGTTTACGGCTGCAGTAAATAAGGAGAAAATGGCGGACAACAGCAACCGCCGACACAAGAACAACGACGAAAGTCGGAAAAGACGAGTCTAATGAAGACAGAATGGAAGATGACCAAACCCCGTGCTCTTGCTCGCCATGATGGAAATAACACCGTTGCAGCCGCGAAACCCACGACATAACGATGGAAATAACACCGCTGTTGAGTATGATGTGAAAGGGGTTATCTTCGGCCTTGAAGAAGACGAAGATAACCTCAAGGAAATTGCCCTAGAGATAGGGGTGAAGTATTGAAGGATGGGTAAGCCTGGAAGCACCGCCGTACTTGTGGGCTACCCGAAAGAGCAAACGCTGCCTGACTACGTCAACATCGGTGGGCAGCGTTTCAGAATGAAGAAATTTATTCCGAGGCCCAGACGGTGTGGGAGGTGCCAGAATTTTGGGCACCCAGAAAAGGGCTGTGAACGAAAAATCAAATGTTGCCGCTGTGGTCAAGCACATCGCTTCGACGAATGCGGTAATATAAATACCCCGAAATGTGTCAACTGCTCTGGGCCGCATAGCGCCGCCTTCAGAGGGTGCCCAAAATACGTGGTAATTAAAAAGGCCCTGCAAATCAGGGCAAATGAAGGCATCTCGTATGCCTCGGCTCTCAAAAAGGGAATAGATATACTAAATGAGGCCGAGGAGAAAATAGAGAAAACAATGGCGCCACAGACCAAAGTGACGGCCCCAGTGGCCCCCCAAACATTCCGGTGGGGGAGGGAAATGGGGACCTTACAAAGGAATTCCTCAAACACACCGAGGGATCCCAATGGCGGGCTATGGCCAACCTAACAAAACAGCTCCAACAGACGGAGGCTGAGAAAGCCCTCGACATCCGTCTGGGGCAGTTTATGGTTGCCCTTCTCACCGCCGTTGGGAAACTAGACAGTCAGGGCACCCTGACCAAGACCATCGCCATGGCCGGATCAACCCTCCTATTCGATAGGAGGATTGTATTCGGCCGTGAAATAGTACATCGCAGACGCGTAAATAGCGTTTAAACTTCCACATATTTGCATCCTTATAAATGCACTCCTTTTAATAATGGCGTTAACTGTTATGCAGTGGAACTGCAGAAGCTTTCAGGCTCATAAACATGAGCAAGAAGCAGCCGTCGCCCCAGAAACAGTATGTTGTTGGTGACTTCAATGCCCACAATAAAAGCTGGCGAGATGGAAAAACAGACACCTGTGGAGCAGCACTAGAGGAGGTCATCGACTTAGAGAAATCCTATGATATGCTCCATGTCCCCACCTTTATGAGAAAAATCAAAAGCCATCATCGGCAAGATGTACAAATATGATATCTGAAAACTCAACAGCAATAGCTGACAAGTTGCTAAAACTAAACCAATACTCCTAATGAAGGAGATAAAACTCGCCGCGGGGTGTGAGGTTGAAGAAATAAAACTGGTAGGCGATAGCCTACGCTTGACCTTCTCTACAGAGGAGCTAAAGCAAAAGGCAAGAAAAATGCAATACGTTGCAGGAAAGAAGGTCGAGACTAGCGAACCACAAGCTATCGCTCGACACTCGAGTACGATGTGAAGGGGGTCTTCTTCGGAATCGAAGAGGATGAAGATGGCCTCATAGAAATAGCACGACAAATTGGTGCTAAATATGCCAAAAAAATAGGAGGGCCCGAAAGCACTGCAGTCCTTGTGGGATTCCCCAACACCACCACGCTCCCCGATCGCGTCACCATCGGCTTTCAGAGGTTTACGGTAAAGAAGTATGTACCGCTGCCCAGACACTGCCAAAAATGCCAATGGTTTGGGCACCCGGAGGCAGAGTGCAGACGCACTCTAAAATGCAGCCGTTGCGGGGTGGCGCATAGATATGAAGAATGTGTTAATATGAACAAGCCTAAATGCGTAAACTGCGGGGGGGCGCATAGTGCGGCATATAGAGAATGCCCCCAATACCTACTTAACAAAAAAGCGCTAACTATAAGGGCAGTGGAAGGCATGAACTATGCCGCCGCACTCATGAAGGGAAGTGAACAGCTGAAAGCGGCTGAGGAGACCAAAATAAAAGCAACGGTGCCTAAGGCCTTGGAGCAGGACCCCCTGATCATCCCACCGGTAACGGCGCTGGAGGGGACCATGGACTGCACACAGAAATTCCTCAACAATATTAATGGGACTCCGTGGAGGGCAGTCAAAAACTTTAAAAAAGAACAAACCCGAACGGAGGCGGAGCAGGCCCTAGACACCCGGCTGGGGCATTTCATGGTAGCGCTCCTAACCGCCATGGAAAAATCGACAGGTGAGGAGAGCCTCACCCAGCAAATCGCCATGGCCGGATCAACCCTACTATTCAATAGGAGGTCTGAATTTGGCCGTGAAACAGTACAACGTAGACGCATAAATGGCGTCTAAATCTTCCACATATTGGCACCCTTATAAATGAACTCCTTTCTATAATGGCGTTAACTGTTATGCAGTGGAACTGCAGAAGCTTTCAGGCTCATAAACATGAGCCTGAGAGTTATCTGCAAGAAGCAGCTGTCGCCCCAGTGTGTGTGGAGGAAACATTCTTAAAACCTCATAAAAATCCTCAGATTGATGGCTACTCAATATACAGGCAGGATCACCCCCTCTCACGGGGAGGCGGTCTAGCCCTATTGTTGAAGGAAGGCATCTATCACACACTGCTGTGTCTGGATAAATAGAAGGAATAGAGAGACAGGGCATTGAGATCTGTACGGAAAACGGTAAATTGACAATAATTAATACAACATGTATATTTCCTGGGTCTTCAGTAAATAAAGTCTGTTTCCAGAATGCAGAAAGCATTGTTGTCGGCGACTTCAATGACTACAGTAAAAGTTGGCGAGATGGAAAAACAGACACCTGTAGAGCAGCACTAGAGAAGGTCATCCAGGAATGAGATCTTGTGGACTTGAATACCTTGCTATAACAACCAAAGTACACCGTGACTGCGATGCAGTCACAGTGTACGAAGCACCAGCCTGGCACACCAGAAGAACCAAACAGCAGAGTCCGGATTTGACGAAATTAACAGTAACCCAGTTTAGAAAAACAGTGCTGTATTTCTTATGAATGCCATTAACAAGCAGCACTTTCTTAATTTTATCTGCTCAGTTGAAAAAGTGTCAGTATACTGTTCATCAAACCCACAACAATACGAACACTCATCGTGCGTACTGCACTGGAAATAGCAATCAGAAATTAACCAGTCACGGCAGTTGCCGATGATACGGAAATTTTGGGCCGGAATGACAAATATTTTAATATATGATATCTGAAAACTCCTGTTGTTGGGCTATTACTCCTGTTCACACCATCTTCACAGCAATAAGTGACAAGACGGCCACTCAGCCACTTGTAGCCAAGTGGCTGTGATAACACTTCAGCGGTTTGGGCGTGGTAAAAGCCAATTTATACTAGACTGCTGTTAAACACAAGGACACTGAACCTCTCACTAAGATGCTAGGGACACATGATGCATGGCTTTAAAACTTCCAACAAAAGGTGGTAAGACAAGTGATTCATTAAACCATTTAAGGTACCTGACTTGCATGAGCCACAACACAAATAAATCCCTGAAAAGCGGTCACCAACTGAAAACACAGCACAATACCATATTCTCCGGAGGCACTTGCAAGTTATGCAGCAGTGGCGATCCTTCTTGGAATTTGACAAAGATGCTGAAGAATGGGGTTGGAAGGACGACAATGGTGTGCTTGTGTCAACTGCAACAGATCTCAAACCTGTACCAGATCATGTTTTGAGTATCATAAGTTTCATAGATCCTAGTACTGGTGCTAACACCCAACGAATGAAACAAACGTCACAATGGAACTCTCTATCAGATGACAAGAGAGTACCAGGTATGTGGATAAATTGTGTTAAAATGAGCTGATGATCCTTTCAACTAAATTTTACAAGATATTGCGACATTCTGGCCGTCGGGATAATGTTAATGAAGAAGTACATGGACTACTCACATATAGTTTTGGTGGTGTGATTATAAAATTAGGAACCAACAAAAATTTAAAACCAATCCAGCACTAATTCAGTAGTTGACCTATTAAAATACAGTCACCCAAGATTTGGCTCTAAATATTTCGACTCCGACCACCTGGTCACAATAACTAAGACAATCGAAGAAATAGTGCGTAAGGATGAAACTAGTTTGCTCCTGTAGAAAATCCACAAAGTCAACTGGAAACAATCCAAAACCGAGAGCAAATATTCAATGAAAGAAACTATCCTGGATAATGACACCAATGTACATATAACATCACAAATACCATATTTTCCATATATTTATGGAATTTTGCTCTGATTTTTATCACTTGATATTTTATTTGTAGGAAGCTTGAGGCAAGTGGAACTTTTTTTACTGAAAGAGGTGCATTGATGTTTGAAATAAGTAATATGGATACAAACACTTTATTCGTTCAACGCTTGTTTGAAAATAGCAGTGCTAAGTTGACTTCGGTACGAAAATTACTGTTGCATATGTGTTTAGTTCATCAGTTTAATAAAAACTGTCAATTATGCTGCTGTGTAGAAAGCTGCGAGAAAAAATATTCTACTAGCAACAGTTATAGGAAATATGTAGAACATGAGTACAGTTCTCAGTCACATATTGTGGAGTTACACAAGTTCTCTTCGATGGAGAATGTTCAAGCGTCTGCAAATTCAGATGAACTTGCTTACAACTGTGAAGTGGACACAGTTCTCCATGAAAGTGACCTAAGTTATGTGAGGCAAATTGTTGCAAAGAATGTGACAAAATGTTATTACTGGAAAAAAAGAAAGTTTCCAGTACATATCCACATGCAAAATCTGCAGCATTACAGTAAACATGCAGATGTTTGGGAAAGCTTTCATCGAGTACCTTGTAAGGCAGTTGATGTGTTATTGTATTGTATTTATCGTATTAAACCATTTATACAGCACCTCTAGTAGGGTAAACCATTCAGAGGCACTCCTAGTGTGCAAGGTCATGAGAGAAGAAGTTTTGAGGAAAGCAAAGGAGGAGCAGTTACCAGCTCGAATTTGAAAGCAAGTATATTGAGACGGTGCATTCCAATTGAGGTAAAGGACCGAGACTAGAAGATCAGGCTGTTTGAAACACTGAGTGGACAATGCGAGGAGGCTCAAAGAGGCCTGAGTAATACATCAGCTAGATATTATGTGGCAAAAATCCCATTGTGCCTTGAAGACCATATGTGTTATATGACTACACGGTTAAGCATATATAGATGATTTGGAATTATTCGATCCCCATGGTGGTGCAAAAAGAAACACTGCATCACTGCAGCATATTTTCAGATAGGAAATGTTGAGCAAAAGCATATGTCTGCTCTGCATAATATCCATGTTGCATGCATTGCGAAAAGTGTATGTGCACTTGATAAGGCACATTTAAGACATCCTCATCTTTGTGTTTGATGGAATACAAGTGAGCATTAATGAGAAATTGCAAGTTCCTTTTGGATCTCTTATGATGGTGTGTGCTGATAAATTAGCTAGTCATGAGATTGGTGGGTTTTGGGGATGTTTTAATTCGGGGCACATCTGTAGATTTTGCATGGTTTACATTCATTCATTCATTTCAGATATTTATATAGCGCCCTTCAAGATTTCTACTCAGAGGCGCTCCCGACTACAGCGCGGGACACTGAATCGGAGTTTCACGCCCGAAGCGCATGAGCAATTGCGAGTGAAGGACTTGCCCAGGGTCCCTACGCGGCGGCTTGAGGTGGATTCAAACCCGCAACCCTCCGGCTGCAAGGCACCAAATATACCCCTTGAGGTGGATTCGAACCCGCAACCCTCCGGCTGCAAGGCACCGAACATACCTCATACACCACCGCGCCCCACGGGCTTGCACCACGGCATGTACGGTGTCAATAAAAAAGCATCTTTAGGCTCGTTACAATGTTTCGCTTTGACGAATGCGGTAATATAAATACCCCGAATGAGTAAACTGCTCCGGGCTGCATAGCGCTGCCTTCAGAGGGTGCCCAAAATACGTGGTGATTAAAAAGGCCCTGCAAATCAGGGCAAATGAAGGCATCTCGTATACCTCAGCTCTCAGAAAGGGAATAGAGATACTCAATTCGACAGAGGAGGTAATAAAGAAAACAACCGCCGTACTAGTGGGCTATCAGAAGGAGGAAACGCTGCCTGGCTACGTCAACATCGGTGGGCAGCGTTTCAGAATGAAGAAATTTATTCCGAGGCCCAGACGGTGTGGGAGGTGCCAGAAATTTGGGCACCCAGAGAAGAATATAATGACGACGAAGAAAGAACCGAGCCATGGACGACGGTCAATCGTCGTCTTAAAACAGGTAAGACAACAGATTTGAACTCGGAGAAGGTGGCCCCGGCCAGGCCACTGATCTCGAAAAAATTCAGTATGTTTGCACCCCGTGCTCCACTAACACCGGAGCGAAGAGAAATCATTGAAGGCCAGATACGTAGGCATTTGTATATAAAAGGGGAAAACGACACCCTTCTGAAAATGGCCAAAAGTAGGCCTGTTTTCTTTAAGAAAGAAGTCAGCAAAGCCGCCGGATGCGACGTTGAAGGCGTGCAAATGGTTGGCGAGAGCCTGCGCTTGATCTTCTCAAACGAGGAGCAGGCGAGAAAATTGAATATGTAGCGGGAATGAGGGTTGAGGTGAGCGAGCCCCGAGCTCTTGCTCGCCCGCGAAAAGAAGTAGATGTAGATTATGATGTCAAAGGGGTTATCTTCAGCATTGAAGAAGACGAAGATAACCTAAAGGAAATAGCCCTAGAGATAGGGGTGAAGTATTGTAAAAGGATGGGCAAGCCTGGAAGCACCACCGTACTTGTGGGCTACCCTAAGGAACAAACGCTGCCTGACTACATCAACATCAGTGGGCAGCGTTATAAAATGAAAAAGTACATACCAAGGCCCAGACGGTGCGGGAGGTGCCAGGACTTTGGGCACCCCGAGAAGGGCTGCAATCGACAAGTAAAATGTTGCCGCTGTGGTCAAGCACACCGCTTCGACGAATGCGGCAATATAAATACACCTAAATGTATCAACTGTTCTGAGCCACATAGCGTCGCCTTCAGAGGGTGCCCAAAGTACGTGGTAATAAAACAGGCGCTCGAAATCAGGGCAAAAGAAGGAATGACTTACGCCTCAGCACTCCGGAAGGGGATAGAGGCGTTAAATGCGGCTGATGAGGTAAACACGGGAGCAACGGCGCCAAAAACCCAGGTGACGACCCCAATGACCCTTCCCTCGCCTCCGGTGGAGGAGGGGACTGGGGATCTCACCAAGGAGTTTCTAAAACTAACCCAGGGATCCCAATGGCGGGCGATGGCCAACCCGAGTAAACAGCAGCAACAGACGGAGGCCGAGAAAGCCCTTGACATCCGTCTGGGGCAGTTTATGGTTGCCCTTCTCTCCGCCGTTGGGAAACTTGACGGCCAGGGCACCCTAACGAAAACCATCGCCATGGCCGGATCAACCCTCCTATTCAATAGGAGGATTGTATTCGGCCGTGAAACATACACCGCAGGCGCGTAAACAGCATCTAATTCTTCCACATACTTGCAACCTTATAAATGTACTCCTTTCTATAATGGCGTTAACTGTAATGCAGTGGAACTGCAGAAGCTTCCAGGCTCATAAACATGAGCTTGAGCGTTATCTGCAAGAAGCAGCTGTCGCCCCAGTGTGTGTGGAGGAAACATTCTTAAAACCTCATAAAAATCCTCAGACTGAAGGCTACTCAATATACAGGCACGACCACAGTCTCTCACGGGGAGGCGGTCTAGCCCTATTGCTGAAGGAAGGCATCAATCACACACTGCTGTGTCTGGATACAATAGAAGGAATAGAGAGGCAAGGCACTGAGATCTGCACGGTAAATTGACAATAATTAACATTTATATAGTGCCTGGTTCTCAAGTAAATAAAGAACTAAACTGTCAACGCCCACAATAAAAGCGGCAAGGAGGTCGTTTCCAGATCGCAGAAGCATTGTTGTTGGCAACTTCAATGCCCACAATAAAAGCTGGCGAGATGGAAAAACAAACATCCGTGGAGCAGCACTAGAGGAGGTCGTAGAGGAAAGAGTTCTTGTAGTCCTGAATACTGGACAACCAACTCTTGTAGTCCTGAATACTGGACAACCAACTCTATGTCCCAGGGTAAGTATTGTCAACAACTCTGTAATCACCTTGCTATCACAACTAGAGACATGGCACTACAATGCAGCCACAATGATGTAAACACCGGCCTGGGATCTGACCACTTGGTCACGATAACAAAAATAGATGAACTGGCAGACATTGAAGGCACTGATGGCTTGCATCGCTGAAGCCTAGGCAAGGCCGATTGGAAAATATTTAAAAGTAATAGTAATAATCCATGAGGGTTAAAAGAATCTCGACACTACCTTCCAAAATTGTATGGAAGAGTTGCGAGAGACTGCCTCCACGGGACTGCCGTAAAGGAGGAAAAACAGTCGGAAGAACAAAAACCACAGGCCTCGTCCATTCTGGAATGAGGTCTACTCTCAAGCAATTTACAACTGTAACAAATTCTAGCCGATCAATGCAAATATGTGGAAGCAAAATGCTAAATGCCAGCACGTTCTCAAGAACACAGCCAGGCAACACTGGGAGGACTTCTGTGCCACGATAGATAATCAGTCTAAACTCGGTCCTATCTGGTGTATGGCAAGACGTATTGACGGCGGACCAGCCCAAGAGACCACACTTGTTGACATGTCAACAAGGCGAATGCCCTCACCGAAACTTACTCTATAGCAAGCAGTGCTAGCTGACTTGCATATGAAAATCACTTTTGCACATGTGTTTAGTTATTAGTTTGATAAAACTGTCAATTATGCTGTTGCGTAATATGTTCTACTAGTGACAGTTATAGGAAACACGAGTACAGTAAGTGTCTGCAAATTCAGATGAACTTGCTTACGACTGTGAAGTGGACACAGTTCTCCATGAAAGGCAAATGTTTACAAAAAATGTGACAATTTTATTACTGGAAAAAAGAATATTACCAGCACATATCCATAGGCAAAACTCTGCAGCATTACATTGAACATGCAGATGTTTGACAAAGCCTTCATCGAGCACCTTGTAAGGCAGTTGATTGTATATTCGTTTAATGACATTCATGTAGACAGACCGCTACAAGGTACATTTGAGGAAGTAAATTAAGGTTAGAAAATTCTATCGTTTTTCACTGAGAAGGCATAGGGCCTACAGGTCTACAGTCTGTAAATTACGCATAGGATATTATAGTTACGGTCATTCTATATGCTGCCATGGATTACAACGCTTACCAGTATGTAAGCGACACCGCCGGTCTCCCTGTAAATCGATATAGACGAGAGTAGGCCTACGTTCGTGAGGGTGTGCATTAAAGTCAAAGCGCCTCTGGTAATTGTGAACCATTCAGAGGCCCTTCCAGTGCATAAAGCCATGAGAGAAGAAATAGATTTTCAGGAAAGAAAAAGGAGGAGGAACAGTTACCAGCTAGAATTTAGAGGGACCAATTGAGGCAACGGACCGGGACTGAGCCATAGCTGTTCTAATACGATGAACTAGAAGATCACGCCTGTTTGAGCCTCCTCACATTGTTCACTCCGCTCTTCAGAGGCCTGAGTAATACATCAGCTAGGTAGGTATCTTGGGGCAAGACCCCATTGTGCCTTGAAGACCATGTGTTATATGACCACACGGATGGCATGGCTTTACGCAACACAATTACTTCTCTTTGCATACTGGGACATTGAAGGTGCATATGTATGTAGATGATTTGGAATTATGCAATCCCCTTGGTGGTGCAAAAAAGAAACAATGTTGCATCACAGCAGCATATTTTCAGATACGAAATGTTGAGCAAAAGCATCTGTAATGTCCATGTTGCATGCATTGCCAAAAGCGTACATATGAAAATATATGGACTTAAAATGCTTGAGAGATTTACGAAAGACATCCTCATCTTTGTGTCTGAAGAAATACAAGTGAGCATTAATGAGAAATTGCAAGTTCTTTTCGGATCTCTTGCGACAGTTGTGCTGACAAATTTAGCTAGTCATGATGAGATTGATGGGTTTTGTGGATGTTTTAATTCGGGGTGCATCTGCAGGTTTTGACAAAATTAAACATACTGAATCTGTTCTTGCTGATGGAATGCTGAACCGGTGTGCACAGTGTCAATAAAAAAAGCAGCTTTAGGCTCATTACAATGTTTCATGCTACAACTTCATTAAAGGTTCGTTTGTGACGGTTGATGATAGATAAAATTCTTACAACTTTAACGAATGTCAAGTTTGGTCGAAATGATTCCACGAATATTCCAACATTATTAGCCGCTTCATTTCCAAAATGCTCGATTTCTGGCAGTGCTTCACAGAAATGGTGCTTGTTAATAAATCTAGCATTTGCTATTGGAGATTTGATTTCAAGTCGTAACAAGTACCCCAGTACTTGTTACGACTTGAAATCAAACTGTACATATCGTGTCGACAGATGACTGAAATTATTATTGAACACACTTTTGTTAAATCTAGCTTTTGACGATATTACACCAAAATGTCATTTTATCATTCACTATCCACACCTCACGACAGTCTATGGTCCTCTTCGACATTTGTGGTGCATGCAGTTTGAAAGCAACCACCAGTATCCTAAAAGTACTGTTCAAAATATAGGAAATTTCAAAAACA
Source organism: Aporrectodea caliginosa (assembly GCA_020284085.1). Lineage (NCBI taxonomy): Eukaryota > Metazoa > Annelida > Clitellata > Crassiclitellata > Lumbricidae > Aporrectodea > Aporrectodea caliginosa. Next base: position 114,606 of record JACEVL010000697.1, read on the forward strand.
TTTTTCACACTCTAGCAAATAGAAATCAGATGAGAAAGTGCTTCAAACCATTTGGTGACTGATTGTTGTTAAATAAACTGGTTACAGTTCTCCAAAAAAGATATGTATTCGAAGCCTACCACAATCATTTCAGACAGCGGTAACACATTACTTTCATTGCTCACTTACAGGTCAAGTTCTGTCTTTCGATCTATTTCCAAAGCTGCGCAAGAGAGTTGTATTTGTATAACACTTCCGTACACAATCCTATAAGCTACAGAAACAACTCGCCCAAGCAGTCGGTTTGGGAGTAGAAAGGATCCAGATTGCTGGAAAGTCAGTAAAAGCCAGCCTGCCTCTTTCTGTAACCAGATGGCAGGAGCATCAGGCTCACCCCTCCCCGACTGCCAGGCCAAACGCCAATTTTGGGCCCAGAGGGGTAGTATATGTATGGCCTCCAGGAGAGTGAGGAAAACCTCAGTGAAATAGCCACCTCCCATGGACAACAATCATTGAAAAAATAGAGAACCCAGCAAACAGTAGCACTGCACTCATTACGTTCAAATATGGGGTCAAACTGCCCGCCCACACCTATATCGAGAGTGGCAGTTAAAAATATGGCGCTACTTGGCTACTAGACATAATATGTGCAGAGAAGATCAAACCACCTGTAGAAAATGCGGCTGACTGCTCCGGGGACCATAGCACAGCCCACAGATAATGCCCAAAATCTATAGAAACTCAAATTGCTCTAAAAATCTGCACAAGGAAAAGATCCATTCAGTGAAGCCTGCAAATTGGCGCTGTAGAGATGACACAAACTCCAAGACACAATCAACAAACTGCCACACACAGAGACAAATGCCACAGTTAATCTAACACTGCTGAAACTGAAATGGAATTAATACATAACCTTTTGAGGTGGTCAACACAAGCGACTACACAGCAACAACATTGGAATCACAAATAAGATCCAAGTACACATTTCTAACTTCATTTCAGGGGTCCTATGCACAGTTAAAGACAAAAATAAAGGAAGACATCTGCATGACAGAGACCTATCTTGGTGTGTCAATGATGAATGGCTTAAAGGGATTGTTTTGTGGCTAAACAACTGGGAAGCAATAGGCAAATTTGTCAAAAGAGACTCATTTTGCTCTTCTACATACTGTCAAATCTATGCAGCTACTGATCCATTATTTGCTGGTTGAATTAAAATTTAACAATGTACTTCCTGGAAAATGTCAGACTGATAATCTGGAATAACAATTTTCTCAGTACCAGAAGCTGTCTGGAGGAAATTATCACGTATCTGTAAGGCAGATTATAGTCTGAATAAAGTTGAAGCTTATCCATGTCCTGCCATTTCTGGCAATTTTAAATTGATTAAATTCTTGTCCTGATGGTCAAGAAAGTTATACTGCATATGCATGCTATACCTGATGCATTTGGCGATGTTGTCAGCGGCTAGTGCGATGGCTGTATACATGACAGGGACTTAACTTGCACTGTCTATATTGCTAGCTATGTTGCACATAAAGTTTTTAAATATTTACTTGCAAGCTGTGCCAGGATGAATTCTGCACTGATAAGAGAGTTGCTGTGTTAATTCGGTGAAGTTTGGAAGCACATTGCAGCTTAGATCCAATCATTGTCACCCGTTTCCGCTGAAGATTACAAGGTACAATCGCTCCCATGCACCACCGTTTTTGCTGCTTGGGTCTGCTTGGCCACGTTGCCAAGGTTTGCAGGAAACAGTAAAGATGCAGCATCTGCGCAGGAGACCACAAGCACACTGAAATGCGGAAGCCGCCGACGATCATCTGCATCCAGGAACCTGGCTCAGGCCCACAATCGACCTTGAGATTCCAGGGTACACCTGCGTCCGCCTTGATCGTACCACTGGGGAGATTCGAGGAAGGGTGGCAACGTTTGTGAAGACTGGTGTCGCCTACTCGAAGATAAACACCAATGACGTCCCGGAATCCATCACCATCTCGATCGACAGACTGCCAGAGAAGATGAAGATCACCAACGTGTACCATCCACAGCCAAAACCTGGACCCATTACTACCAGACACATATTCTTGTTTTTTCAGAGAGAAGTCTGCAATCGTCCTGGTAGACTTCAACGTGCACAGCACTCTCTCCGGATCCTCGACTACCGACACACGGAGTCGCCAGCTGGAAGACGACATTGAAGCCAGCGCCTTTGTCCTACTGAACACTGGCACCCCGACCTTCGTCAGCAACGCCACTGGAATGACCAGTCACCTGGACCTTGCGATGGCCTCGACGCCCTTGGCGCGGAAGTGCACTTGGACGGTTCTTGACGACTCTATGGGCAGCGACCACTCACCGATCCTCATCACCATCGAGGAAGCAGTTCCAGTCGAAGAGTCCTTCATCCCGAGGTGGCTCCATCGAAAGGCTGACTGGACGGCCTTCAAGGACGACTGCAGAGAGGCGCTGACCATCGACCTCGTTACCGACGACATTGAGGTGAGCCACAGCAACATCACCGGTTCGCTCATGGAGATTGCCATGCGGCACATACCTCGGACGACCCCTCCCAAGGGGAAGATCAAGAGTGTGCCGTACTGGACCGATGAGGTACCCGGCGGATGCTGAAGAATACCGTCGCATCAAGGAGTCACGCAGAAGATTATCAAGAACGTGCAGAAGACCTCCTGGAGGGAATGCTGCACGACGCTCAACGACAAGACCAAGCTCGGAAAGGTCTGGGGTAAACTCAGAAAGATGTCCGGTGCAAGACCTGCGATACCAACGATGAAGAAGGAAGGACATACCTACACGACAAACCAGGAGAAAGCGAATCTCTTCGGAAGGTGCTTTTCGGAAGTCAGCTGCACTGGCAGCCACTCCGTGTGGAGTTCCAGGAGCGTAAGGACGCCTTCGAAGCCGAGCACTCCGAGGAGGGCACCTTCTGACTGACGAGAAGCCCTTCAACGAGCCCTTCACCATCCAGGCTCCGGAGCTGCCAGGACCACATCGTACGACTTCAAGACGACATCCAGAGAGCCATCCATGCTAAATATAGTCTGACTGGTGTTTTTGTAGATCTCGAGAAGGCTTTCGATCTGATGTGGACCGACGAACTGCTGCACAGGCTCTGCACAACATCACCTGTCAGATGTTCAACTGGATCCGGGACTTCCTGACAGACAGACACATCCGTGTCCGCGTCGTAGCAGAGCTGTCCTTACTCTTCCACATGGAGAACGGATCGCCACAGGGCAGTGTCATCAGCCCTGTGTTGTTCATCATCATTTTGAACGACATCCCGGAGCCAAAGAACGACGTCAAGCTTTCTCTCTACGCAGACGACAGCGCCATCTGGAGAGCGGGACCAAACCCGGACGTCAACCAACGACACCTTCAAACCTACCTCGATCCGATCGGCTGAAGAAATTCTTCGATGATTGGGGTTTCAAGGTTTCAAAGACAAAGACCGTGGCCGTCGAATTCCGTCGCAGCGGAACGCCGACAGCACACCGACCGCTGAAGCTTGGGACCTCCCGTCTGAGCTACAAGGATAGCGTCAAGTTCCTTGGTGTGATATTTGACCGGTATCTTACTTGGTCCAAACACATCAGGTACGTGGCGGATCGCTGCAAGAAGCGCCTCAACCTGATGCGCACTATTGCAGGATCCCATTGGGGGGCGTTGAAAGACACCCTTCTGATGGTCTACCGAGCTCTCATCCGCTCCGTCATCGACTACGGCTGCATCGCGTACGAGAGTGCCTCGGCGAACCAGAAGAGAGTGCTAAACACTATCTAGTGTAAGGCACTTACGATCACTTCTGGAGCGCTCCGAGGAACCAGCCTCTCCGCTCTGCAGGTAGACTGCGGAGAGATGCCACTCCACCTACGACGAAAGCAGCAGATGATGGAGTTCATCATGAAGATAGACGCCATCCCGGACCATCCGACGCAGACCATCACCAGCGGCCGGAAGACAAAGGCGGCCAAAGACGACATGGACCCGATCCGAGTGAAGGCGAGTGAAACACCAACAGCGAGATCGCAAAGACTACGATCCAGCCACTCGCCTGCAAGACAAGACCAAAATGGACACTCCGCCAACCGATCATTGACACCACACTCAGGGATAAGATCAGAGACCTGCCTAATGCTGCTAATGTTGTTGTTTTTTCAGATTCCCTCAGAAAGAAGACCATGGTCGAAGACCACATCCGCACTTACGAGGGCCATGTGGCAGTCTACACCGACGGCTCAAAGAGCACATCATGCTCTTTCTACGTGCCCTCTTGTGGCCACCATGGAAGCTACAGGATGAGCGACGGGTCGTCAGGCCTGGCAGCAGAAATGGAGGCCATAAGCAGGGCGATAGAATGGGCCGCCAGCGCTAACATACCCAATGTTGTCATCTTTTCATATTCCCTCAGTGTCCTGCAGAGTCTGGAGAAACAGCAGTCCGGGACAAGACAACATCAACTCGTCGACCTGATGATCGCCATAGATGACTACGGGCAACACGCAGTCGCCACCGAAGATCGTTTGGATCCCCAGTCATCTCGGCATCCCAGGTAACGAGACGGCAGATGCCCTGTGCAAACACCGCCGTAGACATCCCGATGACGCTGGAGTACCCACAAGCACGACACCTCTACCGCGACCACTTCCTCCGGAAATGGCAAACAGAGTTGGACCACTTCAGACACCGGCTCCGACTACAGAATCGTTGAGCCAAACGTCCGCAAATACACCGACCCAAACCAGAGGAAGGAGGTCGCCATCACCAGACTCCGGATGGGGCACTGCTGCCTCAACGCGCAGTTGAAGCTGTGGGGTCGCCACGAAACCGGAAACTGTGACGAGTGCGGTGACGCCCAGGAAACCGTGCGTCATTTCCTCTTGGAGTGTCCTTCACAGGCTGGTCTCCAAGATCAGCTCCTCCGAGAGCGCGCACGGAAAACTAGCCTTTCGAACTGTACACCGTGCTCAGTCAATCCAGCTGCTTAGACACCATCTACAAGTGGCTGGAGGTTTCTGGTCGGAAGATCTGAAGGTGGCCCCTGACCCCTGAAAGAAGAAGACTAAGAAGAAGACAACCAAGAAGAAGACCAAGAAGAAGTCAAAGAAGAAGATAGAAGAACGTTTAACATTTTATTATAAACTTTGTTATAAACCAAGAACAATAACCAGGCAGAACGCTGCTAACTATTAGAGACTCTAATGAATATATACACTATTATTATGATTATTACTACTATTATTATTATAACTATTATTATTATTACTATTATTATTATTATTACTATTATTCTTATGATTATTGTTACTATTATTATTATCATTATTATCATAATCATTATTGTTATTATTATTATAGACATAGACCTAAACACTGCTTATAGCAGTAAAACGTGAACATTCTTGTATCCTGTGTATACATGTAATGAGAAATGATGCCAATCATCGTGGTGGTGGTGCCAGGAGATCGAGACGTAGACGAGCGAGGTCGTACCTTTGAGAATTCTTTTGAGATTGACTACTGGACAGAAAACCTTCGCGGTGAGCTACACAGTTGCTATGTATATGTGATTTTAGACTTTTGTTTTGTGTTTTCTTTTTAGCGCTTGATTTGTTCTAGTTTCCTACTGCATAAATTGTATTGCGTTAAATCGTTTAGATTAGAAGTGTAATTACGCTTTTGCTAGATATGAGTTCTAGTGAAGGCCGTGTTGCCTCCGGCTCTGCTCTCTGTGCAACCAGCCGGCGGTGCTCCCATGGACCTGGAGGGCGAACCGGGGCGACCACTCAGCCGGCAGTGGCGGTCGGCTTTGGGCCAATGGTTCCGTTGTGTGATGGTGACGGTAGTGGCGACGACGACGGCTTCTACACCGTGACTGGTAAGGCCGTGAAAGGTAAGGCCTTGAAGAAGATGAGGCTGACCGAAGCCTCCCTTGATTCTCTCAGGAAACCTGTTGCTGCCCGAACCCTGCCAAAAACACCGCGTAAGGTCGCAAACGCCTCTTCGGCTCGGTGTGCGCCAAATGCACCTTAGACTCTTTTAGATACCCCCAACCACAGGATCTGCGGTCACGTTCGATTATCGGTCGCTCACTTGAGGACCGAGTGTTTTTAGAGTTTGTAGGCAAGTCTTTAGCCAGCGTCAACGCGGTTAAAGTCCGGGCGGAGCTGAACAAAGTGTTCGGCCCGCTTTCAGCAGAGGCGCCACCGTCGGCCACGTACACCTGGGCGGACCAGACAAAGACAACAAGGTCCGATTGCTCGCCTGCACCGAGCTCTGTGGCTACGCGGTCAAAGTGTCTGAGCCCCGAGAGGTCGTCCGTCACCGAAGCAAATACGTGCAGAAGGTGATTAAGGGAGTGCCATCAACCTTGTTGGACGAGGAGATTCTCGCTTGCATCAAGAAGCAGCACCTGCCAGTGCTGAAGGTCGCCCGGATCTATAAGATCCAGGACAAGGTAAAGGTGCCGACCCTGGCGGCCCTAATAGACCTGATGCCAGGTACAATCGCTCCAACGCGATTGCACATTGGCTTTTTGTCCTTTAAAGTTCACACAGCAACTGGCCACCACCTACTCGTTGTTTCTGTTGTTCGTATTTTGCCCACATGTCAAAGTCTTGCAGGAAGAAACAACGATGCAGCATCTGTGCTGGGAGCACAAACACACCGACTGCACCAACCGAATTATGTCACCATCTCTGTGCAACGATTCAGGATGAAAAAGGCCCAGACGCTTCTATTGTATTCTGTATTGCGCACTGTTAGTTTACTTGCTTACTTACCCTTTTATTGTATTCTGTATTGTGCGTTGCTAGTCTACCTGGTTAGTTAGCGCCTCTATTGTATTCTGTATTGTGCGCTGTTAGTCTACCCGGTTAGTTAGCGCCTGTATTGTATTCTGTTTTGTGCGCTGTTAGTTTATTTTGTTTATTTGGCTAATTAGCGCTTGTAGGCGCTTTCTGGTTGCTTTGTTTCCTTCTCTGTTTGGTACCTCATATAACGCACTATATAGTGGGTTGTTAGTTTTAGTAAATTAGTTAGGTATACATCTGTGTGGATTACTGCCTTCTCTTCTCTAGCGCGTTTATTCTTGTAGCGCTCTCTGACTCTCTTCCTTCTGTTTCAGTAATACCATAACATAGCATAGTTCTAGTAGTTTAAATTTGCAAAACTCCTTCGGTTAGACATGAGCTCTAGCGAAGGCCCTTCCTCATCTGGGGCTGCATATCTACTGCGGTCTCCAGGGGGTGGTGAAGATGACACTAGGCCGGCGAAACGGTTGAGGGAGGCCGGTCCCACGCCGGAGGGGCCCATGCGCATGTGGAAGACGACTGATATCGGTCCTGAACTGATAGATGATGTGAGCGACGGTGACGGCGAAGATTACGTTGCTGCTAAGGGCAGAAAAGGGAAAAAGAAGGCCGATGTAACCCTTGATTCATTGAGGAAAACCACCGACCAACGACCCCCTCAGACGAAGACGGCCAAAGTGTCAGGGTCAGTTAGAGCTCCCGTTCTTAGTGAACACCCTTCGGCAGAGATGAAAGAGATGCCCGCCACTCGTGTGACGGTCTCTCGATCTGTTGAAGATCGTCTGTTTATAGAGTTTATTGGTCTGCCCTTAACTAAGGTAAACGCGACCGGTGTGAGGACGGAGCTGAACAAGTCGTTCCGCCCGTTGTCTGCGGTCCTGGTGACCCCGACGGCCACGAGTGTGCGTGTGCACCTTGGCGGCCCTGAAAATGAGGCAAACAGGGCGCGCCTGCTCGCCTGTACCGCGATCTGTAATTACCAGATCAAGGTGTCGGAGCCACGCGAGATCGTGCGCCACAGGGGTAAATATGTTCAGAAAGTGATTAAAGGAGTACCTCATGCTCTATCTGATTCGGACATATTCCGCTAAACAAAATGAGAATCTGCCAGTGATTAAAGTCGAGCGCATTCACAAGATTGTGAATAAGGTGAAGGTCCCTGCACGATTGCACGTAGGGTTTTTAACTTTTAAACTTCAAGATTACAGCCCACCAGTTACTCGATGCTTCTGCTGTTTCAAAACAGGTCACGTGGCCAAGTTCTGCAATAACAAGACCCTGAAATGCAGCATCTGTGCCGGCGAGCACAAGGCTGCACCAAGCGAGATGAACCAAAGTGCGCAGCCTGCGGTGGACCGCATTCTGCTCTCTACAGCGGCTGTCCGCAGTACGTGATGGCAAGGGTCGCGACCACCATCAGCGTACACCAGAACGTCCGCTACAGCGATGCAGGGCCAGTTAGAGCTCCAGCTCTTAGTGAACGCTCTTCTGCAGAAATTAAAGAGACGCCCGCCACTCGTGTGACGGTCTCTCGATCTGTTGAAGATCGCTTGTTTATAGAGTTCACTGGTGTGCCTTTGTCTAAGGTAAACGCGAGATCGTGCGCCACAGGGGCAAATATGTCCAGAAAATGATTAAAGGAGTATCTCATGCTCTATCTGATTCGGACATATACGAGTCTGCTCAAGAAAATGAGAATCTGCCTGTGATTAAGGTCGAGCGTATTCACAAAATCGTGAATAAGGTGAAGTTACCACTATGGCTGTTGTGATTAGTTTCTCACCTGTAGGGTTTTTAACTTTTAAACTTCAAGATTACAGCCCACCAGTTACTCGATGCTTCTGCTGTTTCAAAACAGGTCACGTGGCCAAGTTCTGCAATAACAAGACCCTGAAATGCAGCATCTGTGCCGGCGAGCACAAAGCAGCACCAAGCGAGATGAACCAAAGTGCGCAGCCTGCGGTGGACCGCATTCTGCTCTCTACAGCGGCTGTCCGCAGTATGTGATGGCAAGGGTCGCGACCACCATCAGCGTACGCCAGAACGTCCGCTACAGCGGCGCAGGGCCAGTTAGAGCTCCAGCTCTTAGTGAACGCTCTTCTACAAAAATGAAAGAGACGCCCTCCACTCGTGTGACGGTCTCTCGATCTGTTGAATCTGCCTGTGATTAAGGTCGAGCGTATTCACAAAATCGTGAATAAGGTGAAGGTACCAACTATGGCTGTCGTGATTAGTTTTGCACCTGGTACAATCGTCCCTGCACGATTGTATGTAGGCTTCTTGACATTCAAACTACAAAATTACACCCCACCAGTTACTCGATGTTTCTGCTGCTTTAAAACAGGTCACGTGGCCAAATTCTGCAGGGGCAAGACCCTGAAATGCAGCATCTGTGCCGGCGAGCACAAGGCAGCCGACTGCACCAAACGAGACAAACCGAAGTGCGCAGCCTGCGGTGGACCGCATTCTGCTCTCTACAGCGGCTGTCTGCAGTACGTGATGGCAAGGGTCGCGCCCACCATCAGCGTACACCAGAACGTCCGCTACAGAGACGCACTCCAGATGGGCCTCAGCCTCGGAAGCCGACGACACCCGCAGCCGTAACCGCAGCATCTACACCTGCCGCTGCGCCAACGAAGACAACAACAACGAAGCTGCCTCAATCTAACGGACCAAAGCCTCAGCAGGCCCAGGTGAACCCACCTACTGCAGACGACATCGTGCCATCACCAGTTCCGGAGACCATGAAGAGCGACGACGGTGGCATCGCCCAGAGAAACGCTCTGGACGCTTTCACCCGCGCCTGCGCCTTGTTCGCGGAGGCAATGACGGCGATGGGGACGAACGACGGCGTTGCTGTCACTCCAGCCAAGCCGATAGAGATGATCATCAGTGCCATCCAAGTGGCCTTCAAGATCCCGCTCGAGAAGGCATGCGACACAATAACACCCGTCTACACAGTCGCCTTGACAACTTCCGGCGTATCGTCAGCCACTTCATCCGAGTAACATTCGACCGGAAGCTGACGTGGAAGCCACATATCGAGTATACTGTAAATAAGTGCTATCTTTTCTTGTTGTAATTGTTATTCATTTGCTTGATATGGTCTGCTAATGCAACTGCTATCTTTTCTTGTTGTAACTGTTATTCATTTGCTTGATATGGTATCACCAGTGGTCTTGGCCTAATGCTGGCGCCGTGTCCGGTAACAAATGGGGGAGTAGCAAGAAAACGCTGCTCATGCTCTACCGCGCCCTAATAAGATCAGTCCTTGACTATAGCGCCATTGCTTTCAGCTCCGCCAGCGTATCCAACAGGCGGCTGTTGGGAGCAGCATATCCGCAGGGCTTCCAATACGAAGCCCTGCGGATATGCTGCTCTTTTGCAGCGTCCACTCACAGTCCTCATGCATGTACTTCATCTGCCACAGCCAAGTGACACCAGGTGAATTTGCAAGCATAAAGCTGATCAAGTTTTCAAGCTTAGTATATTGTGAAATCGTTTAGCCATTTCGCTGGACAAGGTAGTTGCAATGCAAGCAGAGAGCCGAGGGAAAAGGTCTGCTAATGCAACTGCTATCTTTTCTTGTTGTAATTGTTATTCATTTGCTTGATAAGCATAAAGCTGATCAAGTTTTCAAGCTTAGTATATTTTGGGGGGAGTAGCAAGAAAACGCTGCTCATGTATCACCAGTGGTCAACTTTTCCAGTCTTTGAACTTGATGAGAAATGACCAGGCTTTCGTATCGACTTACAACTACCCGGTATGCCGTTGCTGTATGCACTTCTCTGGACACTCCTCTTCCATGCATTGCAGAAAATGGTGTACAATCAAGAGTCAGAACTGCATCAGCTCGCCTATAAGATAGCATGATAATGTGTTTGACAGGATCACAAACAAGGGACGATCAAACAGACAACCTGTTGGAGCCTAACATAACATTCCGCAGACGGATGTTCAAAATTTTAGACAAAATGACTGGAAATAAAAAAATTGATTCCAAACTCACAAGCCGGAACTTGTAGCCTATAGCACTTGCAATCCTTCTGCTGACAAACTCTTTCTGAATTATGATGTCATGTCGTGTATCTATATCTAGGCATTTGAAGGGACAGTACGTTGTTGCGAGAGACATGATTTAACGACAGACTGAATTACACGACGTGGAAGACGTTTACAATTTCTGATGACTATGTCAATTTCTGTATCTTCAGACAACTCTGAAGGAAGCTTTTCAACCATGAAGAGAATCCAAACTTATCTCAGGTCACACAAGTCAGAGCAGTGATTGAACAATGAACAACCTTTCCGTTCTTAGTGTGGAGAAGGAACTTCTTCAAGACCCATCTGCATTCTGCAGTTGTTGATGCAACCATGAAAAACAGTTGCTGAAAACTTAGTATAATCTTGCTAGAACTTTAAAAGAGGTGGAAGAAGTTGCACAAACAATAAAAGCAAAATTCGAACAGCTTGCAAATGTCACCACGCCAGATGTTGTCAGTTATTTTTCCATTTTCAATAAAGACATAATCGTACTATACAAATAATTCTGTTTATCAGAATGTCAGCCGGACTAAATTAATTTTGTAAATTTATGGGTAGGGGAGGGGCTAAAGCAATTTCTAAAGAATGGTCTTGCTTTAAAAATCAGATGGGGCATCAGTTATACTTGGAAAAGAATTAGTTCCGCATTGACTGAGCAGCATTGCGTGGCTCACAGAGAAGATTCAGGAATTGATGAGGCATGGAAAAAGGTTTACCTTACAAAAAATGTTGAAACATTACTCTGGACAGTATAGTATCTTCAGCTGATCGAGTATCAAAAAAGCCAAATTCGAACAGCTTGCAAATGTCACCAAGCCAGATGTTGTCTCTTTCCGGCCACTCGATGAGGTGAGATGGACGTCGACATTTTGCTGTCAAAGCTTTGATGAAAAACTACACCATCTTGATTGAATATTTTGCGAAGCAGGTTTGAGGAAGAAAATGACCCAGTTGCTAAATATTGTTTGAAAGAACTCCAGAATCCCCAAATTCACGTTGCTTTAGTCGTCTTGAATGACGTTTCAGCCAAGTTAGCTGATTTGTGGTGCACACTGCACAGTTTCCCAGAGAAAATGCATCACTACCATAGACTGTACAGTTTGCGAAAACCAAAATTTGTAAACTGAAATTACAATATTTGGAAGGTGTGGTTCACTGGAGCTAACACAGATACAGCTTTGATCTTTGGGTTTGTCTGCATTTACAAGAAAGATTTCCAGATGGTGGATTAGAAGAATGTGTAGCATTTGACACACACATGAACGCACTTTGATTATGGTAAATGGAACTAATCAACTTAGCAACTAAAACCGAACAGTTATTGTCTCCAGAAATGATATAAGAGAAACTGCACTCGGAATATAATTAACTTAAATTTATTTTGAAAGAAAAACTCCAATCTGGAACATTTTAAAACTTTTATCGACGTTGTTAGCTGTGTGCTAAGAGAAAAGAAGCTTTCAACGGTTGCAACATTGGTTGATATATGCAGCACCTTTCAAGCTTGAATTGCTGATGTCGAATGTGGTTTTAGTTTGATGCACGATATATGGGAGACAGATCATGTGTTATGATGTAAGAATTCTACACACCTCACAGTAAACTTTGCACAATGCAGCACCTTCTTCCTCACCATCGTCTGACATGGAGCGCTCGGCATTGCCTTACGTTTTCCCACAACACAGGTGACCTCAAGCGTGAATAACATCACCCAAGACAATCCACAAGGTGAAAGGAACTTCTACAGGTAAGAGGATGGGGGAGATTACTTGCCATAACAGCTAGAGACGTAGCCCTACGGTGCAGTCACAGTGTGTTAAAACACATACAGGTCTTGGATCAGACCAAGACCAAAGTCGATTAAGAGTAATAAATGAGCTAGATAAGTTGGATCTTGCCATTGTGCCTTAAAGACCATAATTATGTGTTATATGACTACATGGATGGCACCGGCATGGCTTTTAAGCAACACAATCACTTCTCTTTGCATAATGTACATTGCGGGTGCATATGGAATTATGTGTTTAATTCGTGGCGCATCTGTAGAATTTGCATGGGTTGCTATGACAAAATTAAACAGTACAGTTCAGAGATGCTTACCCCAAACTGCAAACACAGAAAGGGCAAGACAGTCAGTCTACTATATCTGTTCTAGCTGGTGTGTACGGTGTCAATAAAACAGCAGCTTTAGGCTCGTTGAATGTTTCATGGTACAACTCCATTGCCACCTGACTGTAGTATGCATGACAGGCTAGAAGACCTAGTGCTTGTTTAGAAATCTAGCATTTGCTATTGGAGATTTGATTCCAAGTGGTAACAAGTACTGGGAACTGTACATATTGTCTGAAATGACTGAAATTATTGCACACAGTGCGACTGTTTAACAGATTGCCTACTTGGACTTATTAAAAAAGATATGTATTCATAGCCTACCACAATCATTAGTAACACAGCACTTGACCGTCGATCTATTTCCAAAGCTGCGCAAGAGAGTTGAACGTGTATATCATTACTCAAGACAGTGAAAGGGAAGGTGACTGCCCCAATTATATTATATTCTGTTCCAATGAATTCATTAGTTGCCTTACTTAATATTTTATGGCAACGTCCTTGAGTTACCAAAAGAAGCCCATACTCTTCTTACAACAGCATGAACAAGTGAAACCTATTGTGCAGCATGTTTCTGATGGCAAGTATTACCATGTTTACAGTGTTGGGAATGAGTCACAACTGCTATTGTTGAAGGAAGACATCAGGTTCAATCAGCCATGCTTTGCTACAATTGGATGAAGTACCTGGCATCGAGAGGCAAGGAACCAAAATATCGACCAATACTAGTAAGATCTAAATTATAAACGGTTACATATCTCCTAGCATAACTGTAACTGAAGATGAGCAAAGGATGGTATTTCCAGATCACAAAAGCATTACTGTCGAAGACATCAATACCCACAGCAAAGAATGGAAATGCACTAAAAACACCAGAAGAGGAATCGATCTGGAGGCGGTTGTTATGGTCCTGAACACAGGGCAACCAACTCTCAATCAATCTAACATACTTTTTGGATTAATTAATACAGAGTGTGCATTTCAAGTATTTTTGGATTAATTAATACAGAGTGTGCATTTCAAGTATTTTCCTGTTTGCATATACATTTATTGTTATTTTCTCTGTTATCCAACTACAGAGCAGCTGGCTCAAGTCCTTCAAGTCTTGTTGACCTGTTTTCGATTTCTGAGGGATTGCAGCCCATCTGGATATGTAAATATCACTCACTACTAGACCATGTGGTGAGGTAAAAAGTGAAGGGCCCTAGATGGAAAAGTCCACAGAAAATCAAACAAAACCATTTCATGGATATCTTACAAACCACCATAGACAAGGGTGAAAGTAATGGAAGCCTAAGCCGCTTCCACTCTCCCTTTTTCATAGTAGCATTCTATTCACATGGCTGAACCCCGACACTAATCAGTATGTGCTGCCAAGCTATCAGCCATAATCGAATCCACTAAATGGATAACTGAAAATAAGTTTATCATACTAGTAGTAGTAGATTCACAAAGTGGAGCCACCTCAGTAAAAGAAAACCAATCCAAAAGCAGACGGACTTCCTCATAGAATTGAAATATATCGAAATAGCTGTGGCCTAGACTCCTAGCCATGTGGGCCCATCCGAAAGTGAAGTAGCGACTCACTGGCGAAGGAAGGCCCAGATTTTAAAGTAAATTAACTCAACCGCTAGAAGAAATACAAATGGCTGATAACCTATTCAGATTGACGATTGGACAGAAATTCTCAGGAAATCTGCTGCCCGAACCCTGCCTATAACACCGCGGCTCGGTGCGTGCCAAATGCACCGAAGACTCTTGGGAAACCCCAACCACAGGGTCTGCCGTCACAAGACCAGTCACGGGAGTGGAAGGTATCCCTGTTACCCGTCCTATTGTCGGTCGCTCACTTGAGGACCGAGTGTTTATTGAGTTTTTAGGCGTTTCTTTAGCCAGCGTCAACGCTGTTAAAGTCAGGTCGGAGCTGAACAAGCTTTCACTGACGATAGCGCCATCTTTGCTGCCGGAAAGAGGGTGGTGATATTAGAGACAAGGATCCAAGATTCACTCGATAACATCCAAAACTGGTGTGGTGCAACAGAAACGGTTTCAAGATATCAGTACAAAAAACCAAAGCCATCCTTTTCACATCCAATAGCAAATCGGACAATAACATAAGACTGACAGTAAATAGTAATGACATCGAGATGTCAGACACAGCCAAGTTCCTGGGCGTAATCTTTGACAGGCGACTAACGTGGAAACCCCATGTCGACTACACCATTACGAAATGCAGGAGGAGGCTCGGTCTACTCCGGGCAGTTTCCGGCCTCAAATGGGGTGCATCGAAGAAATCCCTACTAATGCTCTACCGCGCACTAATCCGACCAGTTCTAGAATACGGACACATTGCCATTACAAATGCCAGCAAAAAAGACAAACAACGGCTACAAGGCATACAAAACGAAGCCTTAAGAATCTGCTGTGGAGCTACAAGGGGTTCACCTGTAGTAGCTCTACAAAATGAATGCGGAGAAATGCCTCTACACCTGCGGAGGCTGAGGAGCAGCTTGAGGGAAGGTATTAAGATTGAGACCAAAGAAGATCACACAGCCAGGGAAGCAATGATGGATCACTGGACAATACAGTACCACAAACACCTGACAGGCCTATACATGAGAACGAGGGACTTCTTCACAAATCACCTTCAAGAATGTCAGAGCCCGATATTCTAACACTCACCCCTCTGGCTCAATAGAAGGATAAATGTAGACCTGTCGCTAACCAAAACCATAAATAAACAACTCATATCGCCCGAAGTACAGAAAGCCCTAGCACTGGAAAGAATAGAGTGCTATAAAGAACACACCTGCATATATACCGATGGCTCAAAACTAGAAGACAGAACAGCAGCAACAGTATTTATCCCAGAAACCGGAGAGAGAAGAATTCTACGATTGGCAGACTCGTCAAGCGTGTATGCAGCGGAGCTCTCTGCGATAAGGGAAGCCCTAGTATGGATCTCGGAATATACCTCAATAAGCAACGATAAAATTTTTGCAATCTTAACAGATTCTGTAAGTGCTGCAGGGTCTTTGAAACTACAAAGCTCAACATCAAGACCGAACCTCTTGTTGGAGATATTATACATAAACAACCGGCTCTGGTCAGACAGTGTCACGGTGGTCTGGATTCCTAGCCATGTAAGAATAACAGGAAATGAAGAGGCAGATACAGCGGCGAAGAAAGGGCTCCAACTACGGGAAGTGAATTATACACCATACTTAGAATGGAAGGAAATGTATGCCAAAGTCGACAAATACATCTTAGACAAGTGGCAGAAAGAATATGAAGAAGATCCAAAAGGTGCCCACTACAAAAACATCGAACCTAAAGTGTCTACCAAAATCAAATATACGGATGCGATAAGGGGTCGCGAAGTCCAGATCACCAGACTACGACTGGGAAAAGTCCTATTAAAATGAAAGGTTCCACAAGATCAATAAGCAGCCGGACGGGAAGTGTGAAAATTGCAACACACCAGACAATATAGAACATCTTCTCTCGAGTTGCTCAAGGAATAACATCAGCACCATCCTTAGGAAGAAATGTGATGCACTCAAAATCGATAATACAGTCCACAACCTCCTCCAACACAAACCTCTACAGCACCAAGAGCAGGTGGTGCAGGTGACACCAACAAACGCGCCTGCTGCCACTGTGCCGAATTACCGAAACACCTTCATAAAAATGCATTAAGAACTCTATTGAGTGTTTATAATAAATTATGGATTGAGGGGAATATACCAAGTGATTGGAACCATACCATCATTTTACCTTTACTAAAACCGAATAAGGATGCAGCAATAACGTAATAACATTTATTTTAAATCGTCTGAGTAGTCATCATCATCATCATCATCATACGTCGAAGGAATGGAGACGACGACTGCGGAAGAGCAGGAGTGCAAGAGAAGAGCAGCAGAGAAAAGGAAAAGGAAGAAAGAAAAGAAGAAGATGATGGAAACGGCCTCCTCGCATCCGGGCAGGCAACAGGATGAAGACGCCGTCGAAGGAATGGAGACGACGACCGTGGAAGAGCAGGAGACCAATTTCATCAACAGCAACTCTATGCAAAGTGATGGAGAAAATGGTTGCAAACCGCCTCCAGTGGTACTTAGAAAAAAATTATCTATTTACAAAAAATCAATCTGGATTTCGTAAGCATAAAAGCACAATCGATCAGATTCTTAAATTTCAGGATACCATGCTTAAAAAACTAAAAAATAAGGAACAAGCGTTGGTAATTTTCAGTGATTTTGAGCGCGTTTATGACATGTTACATGTACCTACAGTCCTACACTTTTACAAAAACTAAAGAAATTAGGAATAGTGTGGAAAGTAGCAAATTGGGTTAAAAGCTTTTTATTTAACAGAACGTTTCAAGTAAAGGTTGGAACTGAATTATCAGATAAACTAATATAACCAATGGACAGCAGGAGGAGGTGGCGCAGACCGATGGCGGTAAGACACAGAGGGATGCTCTCGAGGCTCTCACCCGCGCCTGCACCATGTTTGTGAAGGCAATTGATACAGACGATGGCGCCGCCATCACGCCCGCAAAGTTGATGGAGATCCTCGTCAGCACCATCCATGTTGCTTTCAACATCAACCTCAACACGGTCTGCAGTGCGGTCACGTCTGCCTACGCGGCCGCCGCGGAAGCCTCTGGTGCCACGAGAGCCACTTCACCAAACAACCGCCATCATTGATCTCCAGATTCTCCAGTGGAACGCGTACAGCCTCAGAGGCCGGGTGAGAGAGCTTAGACACCACATCTCGGACATGCGGAAACCGCCAACGATCATTTGCATCCAGGAAACCTGGCTCAAGACCACCATCGACCTTCAGATACTCGGGTACACCTGCAAGCTGTGACGTCAGCAGCCGAGGCTCACTTTGAAGGCCATGGCTCACTGCTGCGTTTATTTGGTAGATAACAGATAGCACTACTTTTATTTATTTATTTATTGGTGTAGACAGTTAAATTTGGCAGTGCCATTTAAACAATGTATAGCTAAATGAAAATGGCGAATGATAACGCGGGGGCTTCAATGCACACAGCACGCTCTTCACCTATAGCACTACTCACTCTACAGGCACCAAGCTAGTAGACGAAATGAAGAATAGAACTATGTGGCCCTGAAGACCGGCACACCTACATTTATCAGGAACTCCAACTCACACCTTGCCCTGGCCATGGCATCGCTCTCCCTAGCCAGACTATGCGCCTGGACCATACTCGAAGAACCTATGGGGAGTGACAACTCAGCCACCCACCCTCATCAATCTCTGTACAGTCCTTTACACCTGGATGGCTCTACTGGAAGGCCAACTGGCTATCCTTCAGGGATGCATGCAAGCAGAAACTCATCACTGACCTCATAACCAGACGGAAGGCAAGTCACAATAACACGGACTTAACCCTCCAAGAAAATTTTACAGTAGAATGAAAATATGAAGCATTTCCTTCAAGTCGAATGCAACAAGTTGTTCAACGATCGTTCATTGTAGGTCAAGCACAAGTGCTACATCCGACCATTGACATCTGGACCACAATTGCATGTCATTACACTATGTTGTCAAACAGGACTAGGCGCCTTGTGATACCTGTCATGTCCTCAGCTACACCTGCACCCGATCCAAAAGGGCCCTTCTATTAGGAGATCGAACCGTTGGAATCGATCAGAATTAAATGCATGGATACTCTGCAAAGGAAAGATTGAGGTCAGCACCACTGCCAAATTCCTGGGTGTTATGTACGATTGGAGACTGACATGGAAGCCTCACATTGAGTGCATGGTATGTGCAGCAAGAGACTCCACTCAGACTCCTGCGATCTGTGTCAGGAAACAAGTGGGGAGAAGTAAGAAAGCCCTCCTGATGCTCTACCTAGCCCCGATACAGCCGATACGTGACTACGCGGCAGTCGCATTCTACACGGCCAGCAACACCCAAATGCACCAAAGAATTCTTCAACACAAAATATCAAGAGTGCAAGCGTGCTTCTTAGAGCTCATCAACAGGTACATTGCAGTCCGTGTCAACTTTCAATGAAGGCAGCATATCACCACAGTAAATTCATAAGGGGTTCATCAATACATACAAGGCTGTCAGTATATTGCACTTCTAGTCTGTCAATGCCTCTGTGAGCGTTCTGCAAAGCATTTGGAAAATATTCAGGTTGGAAGGACAGGCAAACGAACCATAAATGCGTAAAGGCTAGTTGTCCAAGAAAATCATCATTAGTTTGGTTACAATAAGCACCACACTAATATTACGGCTAGACCAACCCACAGAAACTTCAGAAAGCCCAAGTGCTCTCAATGGCAATGCAAACCCCCTAATCAAAGCCCTACTGCAAAACAACTTTGTGGCATTCAATCCGCTGAATTGTTTGCACGAAATACAGGAAGGACCAGGAATGTTTGTGGAAGAGAGTAAGGTGACCGTGAGCCTTTGATGGAGATCAGCTTACACCACATTCTTTAAAATAAGGTTTACAATTATCTACAATATCAGTTTGTGTAGAACTGTTTTATCTGTTGTATTAATTTTCTTCAATTTTGTTGAACTGAGCGCTTCTGGGATGTGCTGTCCCTGATCTCAAGATTGATTTTACTTCGCTTACCTCTGTATCACTGTTCATGTCCCTGTTACTACTAACTAGAGCCATCACCAAACTGTTTTAGATTACGGCGCTTATCAGCAGCATATCATGAATTAAATTTGCTGCAAATTGTCCAATCAGTGGCTCTGAGATTGGGCTACAGTGCAAACAAGGGCAGGCCTTCCACAACGAGTGTGGAGCTATAACCACCTAACTGTACCGCCTGCAGAACTCCCTCAACCCAGTCTTCCTGCCTTACTGAAGCTCCACAACGAGGTTTGAACAAGTAACTTACACAACCGTTTGGAAGAAAGAGGCCAAACGTTTCAAAGCCTTGATTAACCTTGGTCAACCAAGTGACGGGCAAACCATGCCCAAAGATCCCACCAAAAACTATACAAGAAATTTTTAGCAATGCACATAAATGCCGCTATTAGGCAGCCCTCGCGATGAAGATCTTGTTCGAAAGCAAGGAATGAGGAACAAAACCATAGCCTAAGATTCGACAACTCATATGAACCAGAAAATCCGCAAATTTCGAAAAGCTATTGAAATTATAACTAGCACTGCAAAACACTATGTCTTTGAAGTATGAGGACATTTGATAAGATTATTTAAAAACAATCCGAGATATCTGAAGAAGGCTATCTGAAGTTGGTGCTATCCACTCGGCTGGTGATAGCCTTAGAATAAAATATAATAATCTATAGTAATGAAGCACAGCAAAACATGCAAGGATTTCATGTTTGTCAATAGATGGAAAGTAGAGGGGAGTCTAAAAAGGATAACAAAAACAATAAAGGCAGCCATCCTCATAAGATCTGGACAGAACTATACACCAAAAGAAGTGGCCAAGACTGAACATATAGAAAGTCAAGCTATAGACATTAAATCCACAGCTGGATCTATACAAATCACAAACCTCTACATACCACCAGGTACAGACACAAACAAACAATCACTCAGCCATGACGATGAAATCTCACTAGGCAAGATACAAACTGACCACAGAGGACCGAGGTCGAGTTCAACTTCAAGGGTGTCGTATACTGTCAGTCACTCAATGAAATGGAGACTTGGAAAATTTTGCTGCTATCAGCAGAGACCAGAAAAGCATAGCACCATTATGAAATTTGAGGCTATCCTGTACAACTGGTGCTTATGCATAAAGGCATATCTTTCTTGAAGGTATGTTGTTAAGCTAATCTGTAAATTGGATAGACCGAGTCTGTTGGTTACATTTTGTTACTGCCAGATACCAACAAGGCAAAATTTCTGTACTTTGGTGTAAAACTAGTTAGAAACACATAAACCTGTGGAGTTCCAAGAGCCTGATGCTTAAATCAACTATGAAAGGCAGCAGTGTTGGACCCCTTGAAGTATTTACCATTTGCCGTTCATAGACGTCTCCCTTCACAGAATAAGCACTGGAAATTTTATCTGCATTTGTCTTACATGATTGAAGTGACTTTGCACAATGTTTTACCAAGAAGATGGCAATTTCAACAAACAGCACAAATCACAGCTTTCAAACACTCCCATTTGTCACTTGTCAAGTCCACTGGACACTAACCACCATCCTCGACAAAATCATTTCTGCAGATGTGCTACACAACTTGCAAGCTATGTTTCTATAAGCTCATGTACTTGTATCTCACTAGGCAAGATACATACATATATGTTAATCACATTAAAAGAGCTATTGACATGGATTTTGGTGCAACATTTCATTCAACCTCATACGTACACTATGCTGCTTCCTGTATTTTGCTATGTTGCTTCTCTGTATTTTTAAGCCTTGTTGTTACTTGAAATAGCACCCAGCGATTTCCTGATCAATGCAGATCTAAAGGAAACTGGTTTTTAATCAGTAGAGGAGATTTCTCTACAAATGTGTATGTGGCCAGGGTTGTGGATTTCATGTCAAAACTGTTCAGTTACCTGCCAGATGACAAAACTGCCTTCGCAACATAATTCAATGATGTGCAAGAAACTCAAACCACATCTAGACAAATTCAAAGCCTTTATGACTGATTACATTGCAGCCTGTAAAGATGCATCGTGCCTAAACATGCTCGTAAAAAAACTGATCTTACGTCTGATGTAATGGTTTCAAAGACAAGCTTAAAAAATAGTAAGCATCACATATGAATGGCAGTCTCATCTCGACATGGATAACTTGCAACAATCTACGCCTAAATACGACAAAATTTCTCGAGTTGTGGATCCACAGAAGAAAGAGAGAAGGAATGTGGTCAATGCTTCTTGAAGTAAACTCCCATTACTTCAACACAGCAATTTGTCTTTTTTCTCTTACGCTTTCATTTATGATATATTTTACAGTTAATAGTATTTTTATATAGTCATAGTAGTAGTTGCTGTAGTAGTAGTAATAGTAATTTTGGTAATAGTATGTATTCACTGACAAATACCAAGATCTCTTTTGACACCTCGTAAACACTTTCACCCGAAGCAACATGTTTATCGAACAAAACCACAAACTTTCAATATTTTTTTGCTGTTGCAGCTTGACAACTTAATGTTTCCAATAAACAAGTATAGTGTAGGTATCGCCTATATGAATTAATACAGTTTAGTCTGTAGGAGGATAAATGGTGAGTAGATGAGTATTCAATAACTGGCAGAGTAGTAACGGGGGTGGATCACGATACACCTTCAGTTAGCTGGCATAGAGAGAAGAGGTGCTAAGGAACAGTGTGAAATGATCTGATTTTTGAACTTTCTGTCAAAGTGAAATGAAATGCTAGTCAAACTTTCCACTGGAGTTAAACGAAATAATATTCAAACTTTCTGATGAAGTGAACTATATATTATATATATATATATATAAGGAATATATACATATATATATATAAGGAATATATACATATATATATCATCTGCCTGAACTTCACTTTGTTTAGTTTCTTGGAATGATTACTCGATGGGAAAACGTAGAATTTGACCACACAGTTGCAGGAGCCCTAACCCAACAGGGAATAGATGGCATTTTCCAGTCAAACACTGGCCATCACAAAAAAGGAATTGTGTAACAGTAAAAAAAGGCGGTAACTGCTGCCTGTGACAGACTACGGAACTAACTTTGGAAAGTTGCGATTTATCCGGACCAAAACCCTCTCACCTACTTCACAGTGAGCACACTAGAATATGCAAAACCGAGAAATTCAAGTCTAGATGTCCCTACCTTTCCAGCCAGAAGCATCCAGTCTCCAGATGATGTTGGTGCATTGGTCCACCGGTGGCTTCTGGTGTTCACGGATGGCATCTGGACATTGTTGAAACTCAACTGGTCATGGACTTCAGCAGTCAGAGGTGGTGCTAGGGACAAAGAAGACCAGTTATCAAGATGCTTTTCTTGTCTTATTTTTCCATATTATTACTTCTATTATTTTCACAATAATTATTACAGGCTTCTGGTTAACAACAGCTTCGGTTGTTAAAGAAGCGTGTGGCTGCTGATTTCTATGAGCTGTTTCCTAATTTCACATGCAGAAATAATAATGCAGAGAACTTTGTATCTGTTGCAAATGGGCTTGCAAGCATTTGATTCCCAAGCATGCCAGTTTTACGAGTGTACTGGCCATTAACCTGCTTCTTACTGTGTGATTTGTACAAGGAACTGTTTTTATATCAAATTTACAATGTAACCACAGTTGAACATTTTTCCACTGGCCACAAGATCATATCTTGGGGGCCCGGTGGCGCGTTGGATAAGAGCTGGCGAAGAGTGCGAGAGGTAGTGAGTTCGAGCCCCGTAGGTCGGATATGCTTTGTAGGCTGCTATTAGCGCCGTTGGCCATAATTGTACACAAGATCATATCTAATGGTTACCAGAAACATATAGACTTTTATTTAACCAAAGCAAAAACGGGACACACCCATGGCGAACTTCCACATCCTTCGACTGGCCTAAACTGACACAAGGCACACTTATTTCAAACTAGCCTTTCTTCACCCTATTTCTACACCTTCTTCATACAAGGGACTTTGACGAGTCCAATCGCCGGACCACTGTTCTTCGATTTATTCTGAAATAGTTTATTATACTGTAAAGATCCTCATTTTACTTTGGACACAGTAGGGAATAACTAGAAATCGCCTCGGACATTGCCTCAGCATTTTTTCTGCATTATTCAGAATTATTCACCTCCGCAAACACTATACACCAAAAATAAAATTTATCGGTCATGCAATTTTGTAAAGGCTCACTAAAGGTTACGTTTGATGTGGTGGATATTTTTGGATTGAAAGACAGCAACGTCTTCAAACTGACCGTTGCAAGGGCCAATGTCATATCGAGTGGAAGCAACATAAAATAATTTTTGGACTAAATTCACTCATTTTATCCCTTCACTCATTGCTACAAGTAAACTTGTCAAACATTTAAAGTGTTTTTGTTACATTTTATTGTTCTGTTCATAGACTTTATTGAATTTCTAATTTGAGAATTTTTTTAATATTTAATCTATTTATAGACTTTGAAGCAAATAAATTTTTTTAAACTGAGACAGAATATTGGTGAGGAATAAAATACGAACAAAATGATATAGGACATGTATATATTTCTACAGAGTTGAAGTATTTGCATTTATATAAACTAATTATGGTGAAATTCAGAAAAAACAACGCAGCTGCGAAAGAGCTACACAATTTCCGAGGTGCACCCGTCTCGTGTATGCCGCGAAATGGGAACGATAAACTAAGCAAGAAGCGCTTTCAGAAAGGTATAGTTAATTACTTTTAAAGTAACTGGTGAATATCACCAGGTTCCCGCTAAATTTAATCCTCTGTAATTTCTTAACTTACTCTTAAACGAAATGGCGAAAGCGCAGAGATGGCGACCAACGAACAGTCAGTCGTCGTTCGTTGGTACTCGTTCTTTGGTACGTTGGTTCTTCTGGAGAAGACCCTCACTCTCTTCCATTCAAAGGCTAAACTGGAACATGTTCATAACTTCAGCCAAAGTTCAAGTTTAGTCGTGTCAAAATGCTCAGGAATTCTTGACGAGATGAAAGCTATAAGCAAACATTTGAAAGCCATATAAAGCAAAGCACAGTTCATCTTCTCCCGTCTTGAACACTGACCAACTGTAAAAGGCGGTTTTAAACTGAGGAACTTTTCTCGTTGGCTGCGAAAAGCTTTTATCACGGAGGCCACACCGTTCGCCTGAGCACAGATGTCGCTACGTTGACACACAGTCACGTTGATACACAGCCACGTTTAGACACAACAGCTGAACGGTAGCTTTTGTTAAGCCCATCTACTGAGAAAAGTAAACCAAATTAAATGTGTAATTTACATCAGCAAATTATAAATACAATTTCAAGAGTAGAATACAAATGTTCACAAATTTTGTAAATGCAATTGAAATTATGAACAATTTATAAGTAAATAAGTAAGTATGTTCTTTATCAAACGGAAGCAAACGCTCAGCGCTTTACATACAAAGTCAAAAATAATTTAGGTTTAAAGAAAACGATAATTAGAAGAAAATTAAGTCAACTAGAAAACAGATGTCTAACTGTACAACATCCTAGCCAAGAAGCCGCGCCTGGTAAGGGAATCAAATCTAGGGATATAGATGAACTAAGAGCTCAGGATGCTAGAAAATATCCTCCAAAATGTCCATAATGCTGATATAAGCTACATGAAAGTATCTATAGATGTGTGTATTTATCTGGCGCTTTAACAGGTTCCTAAAATGCATTTTATAAAAGTACAGGTAGCCTATATAAAACATCTGCTATTTATGAGGAAAACAAAATAATATGAGGAAAACATTTTAAAGAAGAATGCTGAACACCTAGTGATTTTGTATTTGTCCTATGATGTTTGTACACCGAAGTGCGGCACTTCTGCAACCGGTTTAACAAAGACTCGCTAACTTACATATTTATTAAGCGCCTTTTACGATTCTCTCAATGGCGCTTAACATGGCAAGTTAACAAATCTAAAGAGAGTGTCTTAAGATGGCTAGGAAAGGTTTCTTGAGCTGTCTGTGATTAAGTTCAGCGCTCGTGAATAAGCTGGTGCCCTTCACTTGGCTTTCGAGTGGCGCTTTAGAAGTTTGGAGATTACGATTACGATTACGAAATATTGGGCGCAATAACCATACTTCAGAAGGCTGGTCCTAGCGCCGGATTTTTACTTGTGAGATACTATTCATTAGGCCTAAAGGTTGAGAGGCCATCGCACCAATCTTTAAAAATACAGTGGACATAAAAATCGTCCGCATATAAATGTTCTTCCAAAAATGAGTCCTCTGGTAACGCAAATTAAGCCATAAGCCATGACTTGTTCGACTTAATGCGTAAATCCGGCACTGGATGGTCCAATACTGCAGAGAAGTTTACACTGATAAATGAAGAAGCGTGTTCAACGAATAGCAATCATTATAAAGTTTAAAGCCAATATCCGTTTAGACTATTGAAAATAGAGTTAGGGGCCTACATAGATTCCTAATTTTCGTCGATGCAGGCTACCACTGCATCACTGCATCACCAGCATGGGCGTATTTAGGGGTTGTTTTACGGATTCAACCCCCCCAAATAAGTTTCCGAAAAATTTTGTATACGCTTTTACATAGTATGGGAATTGTAAAAAATAACTGGGGTTTAGACGTTGATTATATGTGCAGATTGGCCCTGTTTGGGTGTGAAATGTAGATTTTACTATGGGATCCTATGAAAGACTAGGGGTTGAGCCCCCAACCCCCCGGCAATTCTCACCCTGCTTTTAGGCCTATATGCAAAATATGAAAAAACCTTAACTTTTGCATCCATTTCCATTGTAACCCCCCGAAACCTTAAAACCCTCCGACATTTTTTCTGGCTACGCCCATGATCACCAGACACGCACAACAGTAGCTAAATGCGTTGCAGACGATATTCTTAGCTACTATAACTTTATAACCGCGCTATCTGGGTACTGGGTAGGCCTATGTTCAGTAGGCTATGGGAATTGTAAAAAATAACTGGTGGGGGTTTAGACGTTGATTTATGTGCAGTTTGGATGTGAAATGTAGACTTTACTGTAGGAGCCTAAGAAAGACTAGGGGGTTGAACCCATTAGCGTCGCCCCGGGGGGGAAGGGGGCAGCTGCCCCCAACCCTGGTCAGGCTGGGTCCTGGGATTCGTGCAAATCCGGTGAGTTTTTTAGAGGGGGGATACCCTATGTGGTGTGTGGTTTGACATTTACATTGAAGGTCCTCTTCTCCTCTTCCAAAGTTTGTTTTAATTTAAAAGACTAATCACTAATCAACAGGTGACGGATTGTGCTTTACACAAAATATACAGAAGAATATGGAAAAGTCCAATGTTATTTATCTCTCCTATTCGCAGTGATGAGTCATGATCCTGAGTGGCCGAGTGGGTTGGTGCCCGCTCGCCGCGCCGGCGCCCCGGGTTCGCTTCCCGGTCGGGTCGGATTATCAGAGATTAATTTCTCGGATCTTTACTGCGGGTGGCTCGGTCGCATTATAAACGTGGAGTACAATACAACACACAATACAACACATCACAATACAACTGGGGCGCGGTGGTGTAAGGGTATGTTCGGTGCCTTGCAGCTGGATGATCCACCTCAAAGTCGCCGCGTAGGGACCCTGGGCAAGTCCTTCACTCGCAATTGCTCATGCGCTTCGGCGTGAAACTCCGATTCAGCGTTCGCGCAGTAGTCGAGAGCGCCTCTGAATGGGAAATCTGGTTGGGGCGCTATAACAAGTGTTCAAATACAATACAATACAATACAATACAATGATGGGGTGACCTTTTTACACCAGTCACGCAGCCGCATTCCAATAGGCTGTCCAAGACAAAATGTGGAAATGATTAGTAGGCTATGCCTGCCTCTTTGAGCGACATCTGCAGGGATGCAAACAGATGATGCATTCTCGCTCAACGGATGGACGCACAAGTATCAGTGTGCTAGTGTGTGTGCGCGCGTGTGTGTATGTGGCGCGTGTGTGGGTATAATACTTGTTGTGAAATAGATACATTTATACAGAGACAAAACATAGCAATCTGATTCACACTATCTTGGTTTTAAGACAAGGGAATACAAATATCTATGAATTAATACTCCCTCGCCCGCCCATTCTCGAGAGCAGTGGGAGGCCGTCCCCACGCATTCCCACCCACTTTAACCCCGAATACAGTCGTTTAAAGCAGTCGGCGTTCTGTTTCTATTGTCGATTGTTCACCAGTAAAACTGCATCAGCACTGCTTGGCTTCCAGATTCGGTAGTTGAATCCTTCTTGCTTGGTTTGTATACCATTTGTAAACTATGTCTGCTAATTGTGTCTGGTCAGCAATCTGTTTACCCTAAGGCTTGTGGCGTTCTTGGACATTGAACGTGTTTTCTAGTTTTTATATTAATTTCAATAAATGTCGGGTTTGCTAATATTATCTGTAGTCAAACTCAAATACGGTTCAAACTACATCTTAAACCTCGGGGTAGCACGGTCCTTGCACGGGGACCTTAAATGGTGTGGCGTCCATTCGAACGGGCGAGCAGTGATGACTGATGAAGGATGTAACCCAATCATTTCATTGAAAAATGAGCAGGGTCGAGGCCGTATACGGTCACTGTATGAAAACGCGAACATTTAACATTAAGCTACGAGTCACAGTTGGCTCCTATCAGCGCTGAAATAATAGAACAATTTTGTTCCTATGACAGCTTAAAATGCTACCATTACAGTATGGAAATTCACACTATCTATGTCCTCCTATCCCTTGCCCCCAACCTTGAAGCTCTGGTGACGCCACTGGTTGAATCCCTTGCCCCCCAACCCCCCACCCCACCCAAAACCCACGACAATTCTCACCCTCAACTTGTGCCGTCGATTCGCTGAATCCTAGCGACCGTCATAGTCAGCCTTCTCCATGTGTTCCGATCTCTCGTCGCCTCTCTCAGCTCCGGAATGTTCATCATCATCGTCTCGTGTATCTCCTCCATCCATCTCTTTCTTGGTCGTCCTCTTCCTCGTCTTCCCTCCCCACACGCCAGCATCATCTCCTTTTCCATGCCGTCCGCCCGCATCACATGGCCAAAATACATCACTTTTTGTCTCGCCGCTCTTTGTCTCAATGTCATCTCTCCTCTTAAGTGTCCTATCTCTTCCAGTATATGTTCATTTGTTCTCTTCTCAGTCCAGGGGACCCTCAGCATTTTCCTCCAAATCCACATTTCGCATGCTTCGATTTTCTTCTCTAGTGCTTTGGTTTTTGTCCATGCCTCGCACCCGTACAGCACCACTGGTATTATCATTGCTTTAACAATTCTTGTTTTCGTTTCCAGGCTCACCGCTTTATCCTTCCATATCTTTTCCAATCCCTGCATTGCTCCTTTTCCCAGAGTAATTCTTCGGCGTATCTCTCTCTCGCATCCCCCCTCCCTATCTATTGTAGTGTGGCGGTTTTTAGGGGTTGCCCTCCCCGGCAGTTGGACTGGCCCCCTTGGTTTTCGGACAGGGTGATATTGCTCTGTTTTGTCTGCTGTGTCTGTGTATGTCTTCTGTCCTGTCACTGTCTTTGTATGTGTGTTCCTCCTGCCTTGTCACTGTGGTTGTGTGGGTGTGTCCTTCTTGGCTTCTGCTCACCTCCGGCCTCTGCTCAGTCCGGCTTCTGCTCAGCCCTCCCCTTCCCCTCTCGGCTTCTGCTCACCCTCCGGCCTCTGCTCAGTCCGGCTTCTGCTCAGCCCTTCCCTTCCCCTCTCGGCTTCTGCTCACCCTCCGGCCTCTGCTCAGTCCGGCTTCTGCTCAGCCCTTCCCTTCCCCTCTCGGCTTCTGCTCACCCTCCGGCCTCTGCTCAGTCCGGCTTCTGCTCAGCCCTTCCCTTCCCCTCTCGGCTTCTGCTCACCCTCCGGCCTCTGCTCAGTCCGGCTTCTGCTCAGCCCTTCCCTTCCCCTCTCGGCTTCTGCTCACCCTCCGGCCTCTGCTCAGTCCGGCTTCTGCTCAGCCCTTCCCTTCCCCTCTCGGCTTCTGCTCACCCTCCGGCCTCTGCTCAGTCGGCTTCTGCTCAGCCCTCCCCTTCCCCTTGGGCCTTGCTCAGTCGGCTTCTGCTCACCTCGCGCCCGGGACACCCCCCGCAATTGTACTATATATAGAGGACGCTTTGTGTTGAGATTACGATGCATTTGACTTTGCGACTGACGTGTGCTCTGGCCGTGGTGATTGATTCCTGTCTACCGTTGCGTGTCTGTGTGACAGTGGTAGAGTGGGCCGACGATTTGGCAGAATATACGGGTTCAAAACCTAGTGACTTTGACTTGTCTTGGTTGATTGGAGCGCGTCGTCAGCGGCGATTGCCATAAGTCGTCTGCAATACTCCAGACGCCGGACTTGCGCTCTTTCGAGCGACACGCGAGACTGTAGTCCTCCTGCGCAGAACACCGCCGTCTTCGCAACACGAAGAAGCGTGCGAATTGCCCGACCGGGTGAGAGGCGAGTTCCGCGATAGTAGCTCCCAGGAAACAGAAGTTCGATACCACCTCAATCTCTTCTCCATCTACTTCGAAGCTTTTCCAGTTCTCTGTGGTCATAATTTTAGTCTTTTTTATGTTGAAGCTGGGATTATTATTACTAAAGGGATTCGAAACGGACGAAAATTGGGTCATTGCCCTAGATTATGTCTGTGACTCTGATTTTACATCCGGGACCTTTGCAGGTCAGATCAGTTTTAGTCCCGTTTCTTTTCTGGACGATTGTCGTTACGAAACGAAAGCGACTTAATTCAATAAAAATAATTTGCAACGTATGTATCTTGTAAATTACTAAAACAACGTCGAGAATGATTTATTTGGCTTTGTTTGCGTTTGCTCCGTCGAGAGTATTTACCTGCTGAGTGCCCGGATGACCATATACTATATGTGCAGATGACAGTGTAATCTAAAAATAGATGGTCACATACATCGCCCGCGATGTTTCAGAAAAGACGATCTCTGATTGGCTGACATATTGCCGCTGCGTATCCCGTCAGTAATAATAATCCCAGGTTGAAGTACAATCCTGCTTTCTCACTTTCAAGCCTTATAGTTTCCTGATGTTGTTTTTCAGTACTTCCTTTTTCCCCGCCAAAAGTGTTGTGTCATCCGCATACCTTAAGTTGTTGACAACCTTTCCAGCTATCCTCACTCCTTCCGCCTCATCATCAAATCCTGCCTCTCTCATGATCCTTTCTGCGTATAGAATGAACAGGTACGGTGATATATATATAGGCCTACATCCCTGTCTTACTCCCTTCTTTATTTGGAAACTTGCAGTTTCTCCGTGTTCCGTCCTCACCACTGCTATCTGGTTGGAATATAGCCTAAGTTCCTGAGGAGAGTTATCAGGTGCACAGGTATCTCACCCTACCTAGGCTATAGGCCTATTTCACAACCGGACGCAAATTCAGAAATAGAATTAGAGAAAAAAAGTCATAGAAACAACAAGTTTTTTACACAAATATTTTCATGGCTATTAATACATATCCATAAAGTTATAATTTCTAAATGTATACGTTGCCCTTAAACATTTTCCTTAAATAGCAGATAGGCTATTAGACTACGTGATATATCGTAAACCACTCCAATGGATTACAGTGCTTGCACGAGTAGGCCCATATTATTGTAACTTAATTGTAAACATTGTAATTCGCTATGCTCCGTTTTTTCTTAGCCAGTTCTTAGCTCGGCATTTTTGTGAATAATTGTGATTGTTAAAACGCATTTCATATTTAATCACAACTTTTTTCTTTTCAGTAACTTGGGATTCGTTGTTAGGCACAGACTACGCTTTATCTATTCTGTGCTTATGGCCAACTTGGGAATTGTGTTGGAAGATCTTGGGATTTTCCAAAGTGGAGAGTGGAAATACATCAGCACGACGACGTTCGCGCCCAAAGGCCTAAATACAAAGGAACTAAAAAACCGTTAAAAAGTTGGAAATTGAGCGGAAATGGAAAAGTTGGAAAAGTTGGAAATTTGAGTGGAAATGGAAAACGCATCAGAAGGTATTGAAATCCTTTCTCAAACACAACACATCTAGTGAATGTAAACAAACACGAGAAAATGAACATGTTATATACTCGAATAAGAATAGCAAGCCAATCACCAGCCCGCTCAATAACTCGAATATCACTCAACAAGTCGAAGTAAATGCCGATCCTGTCTCATCCACTCTGATGTCCACTCCGATGATACGAGGAAGCTGCAAACGGGTGTTGGAAACTTCAGCAAGTTCTGTAAGCTCAACAGACACTTCAATAAATATGAAACAGGAATTTCCAGTCACATCTCCAGTTGCATCTGAAACTGAAGAAGGGGAATTGGTGGATTCAGAAGAGGACTCAAATCATCGGGAGAAAAAGGTTACACAGAACAAACAAATCCGTTCCTTGTCCTTGTCGAACAGTGGAGAGCTCATCAAAAAGAAAAATAAGTACTATCTGTAAGTGGTAAGAAAATTCACCAATCTAAAAAGAAAATTAAAATACAAAATGATGATAAACAAATTGAAATGCATTGTAGAAGTGTGACACTTACAAGCAAAACACCACATAATGATTACATTAATAAGAGTGATGATGTACTTTCACATGGTTACACAGTTGCTTCTCACAACTCACTTACAGACAAAACAATACAAAAGGATGATGTTGTACTTCAAAATGATGTAATTCCAAATGATGTACTTCCAAATGGTGTACTTCCAAATGATATAATTCAAAATGACGTACTTCCAAATGATGTGCTTTCAAACTTTTACCACTTTGCTTTTTGTAATGGCTACTCAGTTGCTTCTTGTAACTCATTTTCAGACAAAATAATACAAATGGATGTTATGAATAAGAGTGATGTAC
>JACEVL010000698.1:0-12500 GCA_020284085.1 Aporrectodea caliginosa
CGGTCATATGAATGCTAATATTACAGTCCAACATAAATTACGGTCCTCCGTTATTTTACGGTTATTTCCTGTGTTCATTCCTGCCAGGCATTTGACCGTAATTTTACGGCAGGATTTCTAACAGTGTAATACAACGGAATGAACATAGTTTGGGCGAGGGACGGGAAAATGGCTCGATATTGAGTTTGATGAATATGGGATACATAGCCTACCTGGGATAGTGATCAGAGAGTGAGTTTAGGTCACAACTGAGGATCGGTGACAAGTCGGATGATCCAACAGTAATGAGTGAACCAAAAGTCTGGTTATACTGTCTTATTAGTGCGCAAAGAAACGTGTTGGATCAGATTGAATGCACCGACCGCAGAAAGAAACGAAGATGCAAATGGATCGGAACGGTTGTCGACGTGGATGCTGACGTCATCAATGCGTGTAGAAAGAAAGGAGTCCAATTCCTAAAGCAAAAGCAATCAGTTTGGCAGGGTAACACGATGATGTAGGAGGTCAATAGATTTTCTAAACAGTTAGCTTAGATGTAGGTAGTTTGATAGCGATGGACGATGATTCAAAGCTATGGTGAATGCAGTTGGGACAAGAGAGGACAGAAGCCGGTTTCACGTATCAGGAAGTCTCCCTCGGAGATTAGAGCATGAACTTTCTTATCAAAATATTTTGGCCGCCAGGGTGCATGAATAATGCTCGCATAGCTGAAGGTGACAGCCTTGGCAACAGAATATAATAATTATCATGTTGTCTACTAGACCTTTTTGATCAAATCTCCTCTGAAGTTTTCCAAATGTTGAAGAATAGAGATTTAAATGATATAATATATATATATATATATATATATATATATATATATATATATATATATATATATATATAATATAGTCTATATGTGTGAATGTGTGTGTGCGATGCTGCACGCGTGTGTAAATGTGTGTTGAGTGAATGGGTGTGTGTGTGCGCGCAGGTATGTGTGTGTATGTGTGTGATATCTCTAAACCAAATCATAAGAAACTTCCGCTTTCATCTGACCCCGGTCTTTGGCGATCCATGTTTGCTGGTATCAATGCACGTGACCGTATATGCCATACTTATGTGGGTAATGCAACTGCAAACAGGCATCTCAAGTAACCTTTGTAATTTCTTAGGCTACCCGTATTCCAGCTCATGCGTTGTATTGTATTGCATTGTATCTATAAATTTATATAGCGCCTCACGCAGTGCACACCAATCATAGGCGTTCCCAGTGCGAAAGACCCAGAGAAAAGTAAGTGGTCTTGAGACAACGTAAAGAGGCACTTCACCCACCAGTTAATAAGCAGGCACGCATGACGGAGGAGGTAGCTAGTTCCATTGTGTAGGGCCATTGAAGGCAAAGGCTCGTGCTATGGCCATTGCAGTCCCCACTTGCGGGACAGTGATCATGCCGGTCAAGCGAGCGTATATCGGGCGAAAAGAAGTGGCTGAGGTCGGCAGGCGGATGAGGTCGCGAAGATACTTGGGAGCTCGGCCAGTAGGCTATACATGTATGCCGGTAGATTTATGCGAAAGCCTTGAGTTGAATTGATTTGCTATTGCAATTGATTAAATAAATTACGGTTTGCAGACAATCGTTACCGTAAATCGATAAGTAAGATACGTAATAAGTGTCTTGGCACATGACTGTCATTTCACATTTAGCAGTACATAAATACGCATGAAAATGATCTAAAAAAATCTTCTCGCAAATGGAAGTCAGTGTGACATCTAAGTAAGTAAGTAAAGTAAGTACGTGCTTTATTGAACCGCCTGCAAACGCACTGCGGGAACATCAGGATGAATCACAAAAATCACAAATGTCAAAAATATCATAAAATACAATAAAACAGACATCTATGCATATTATGAGATTAAGGTAATAGTAAAAAGAAAGATTAGCAATAAAATCAATAAAATAACATACGCGTAATAAAACCACATCTAGTTAATGCGTCAGCATGTGGGATCTCACGGTTATGTGAACGAGGACGGAGAGAATACTTAACATTCTTTATAGGAGGCAGTAGACCATTAAGAACATGGCTGGGGTTATGAAGCACAGATGAGAAAAGAGAAGAGCCAGCACGGCGACAGAGGTTACGTATCGATAGTCCGAAGGTTCGATGGTCCGAAGGTTCGATAGTCCGAAGGTTCGAAGGTTCGATAATCCGAAAGTTCGATAGTCCGAAAGTTTCATGGGAAAACATATATGTATATGTACATAAATTATTTATGTATATATATATACATAATGTATATACATACATGTATGTACATATATGTATATATGTATGTAAACACTATGTATATATAGATATATGTGTATATGTACAATGTACATGTATATGTATATATATATGTATTTACGCATAATATGTAGGCTTACTTATATATATATATATGTATGGTATATATGTATATGTACATATATATGTATATGTGTATATGTATGTATAGGTTTGTTTATATATATATGTATATATACGTATATGCGTTTGTGTGTGTGTGTATATAATATATATGTATATATGTATATATATATATATTCATGTATACATGTATGTATTTATGTATTTATACATATATACGTAGATAATATATATATATATATATATATATATACATATACATGCACATACATACATATAATGTACATATATATATACATGCACAAACATAATGTATGTATATATATATATGCATATATATACTTGCACATACCTATACATACATATATACATATATATATATATACATAAGTACATACATGCGTGTAAATACTTATATATATGCATGTACATAAACACATACATCTATATACATGTATAGTATACATACATATATACATATAGATACATACATATATGTATATACATACATATACATATATATATATATACACATATGCACACATAATTATATATAATATATCATATACATACATATATATACTTATATCCATATATATAACATTATATACATGTATATAGATATAAATACATATGTATACATACACAAACATGCTTATATATATACATATAACGTACATACACATATATAGCCTATATATATATGTATAGGCCTACATATATGTTTTACCATGACACTTTCGGACTATCGAACCTTCGGACTATCGAACCTTCGGACAAGGAATTTATCAACGTAAAATACAGGATTACCTATAAACATATATTTCTACATAGCCTATATGTTTTACCATGAAATCTTCGGACTATCGAACCTTCGGACTATCGAACCTTCGGATTATCGAACCTTCGGACTATCGAACCTTCGGACTATCGACCTGTTCCCGGCGACAGAGGTCATCAAACATTATCTGATCGGCAGGCAAAAACTTTAGCCGTACCATTTTGCGTATTATTGCATTAATACGCGCGCGCTGACCAGCATTGGCAAAGCCGTACCAAGCAGGGGAAGCATACAGGAGGCGAGCCAGCGAGGTTGCCCGAACTACATCAAAAAGGCGCATCCCCGAGAGACCATGGGCAATAAGGATGCGTATCGCATAGAGCGATTGGCTAGCCTTAATACAGATTCGGTCAATATGGGGGTCAAAACTAAGTCTATCCGAAATGGTTACCCCTAGAATAACAGACTCAGATACCCTACAAATACCTGGTATAGGGAGAGGAAGATCAAGTAATTTAGACCGCGGGCGCCTAAATACCATCTCTTTGGATTTATTGTTACCTGTTATCTGTCGCATATAAGCGATATAGGCCTATGCTAATATTTCTGCTTTTTCGCTACGAATCGGGCTGCAAAATTTAGAGCGCACTGGAGAAGACGCAAACGGAATCCTGGGAGCCCGCAAGTACTGATTTAGTGGCGTTACGATACACAAGTGCGTCGTATGACCCGAATCTGATAGAAACAGGATCCGCAAAGGAAGATCACGTGATCCGTCATCGTTAAGTCTCCGTCCAGAAGCACTTCAAGATAACTACTCAGAGGCAGTGGCGTACCGAAGGGGGAAAGAGGGGCCAACCGCCCCGGGGCGGCACTTGTGCAGGGGCGGCAAAATCTGGTTTCAGAAAAAAAAGATTGGATATTGGATAAAAAATGAAAAAGTAGGAGAGAAAGAAAGAAATGTAGAAAAAGAAGGAAGGAAAGAAAGAAACCGTGACTTTGGTCAAATCGGCTTAGCTTCCGATGCCGCCCCTAAGCCTCCGTTAGGGGCGACATCACTGAGAGGCCTACGTTAAACACTAAACATAGGCCTACTTGTAGAAAAGGAAGCAGTTTCTTTGTAATGTTTACTAAATATGATCTTGTATGTATGTATGTATGTATATGGCCATTTATCATTGTTTATCTTCTCTCTTGTAAAACTTTTGTTCAACTGGTTTCAATAAAAGTCGTGGTTATGGTTATGGTTATATAGCGCCTTGCAAGAAACTCACGAAGGCGCTAGCTCTTATTATATTATCATGATCATATGTAATCAAAATAATCCAGTAAATAAAATGCATCGTTTAATTTGATCTATATTGTTATTTAGATTTAAACTTCTACTGCGCACAGTAAGCCGTGTTTGCACCGTCACTGTACAGCAGAATAGCGGTTATTAGTATGAGAGATGGAGCGCTGCAGCAGCGCTGAGTCTTGCCTTTTATATAGGCCTAACGGACACAATCGTAATAGTAATCTCCAAACTTCTAAAGCGCCACTCGAAAGCCAAGCGCAGGGCACCAGCTTATTCACGAGCGCTGAGTTTATTCACGAGCACATTACATTCACAATCATTACTGTACGCTGCGTCTGCGAAATTATGACATAAACAAATTAAATAGTATTGTTTTTTGTAAATAAAAACTGGTGTCTGTCTTTAATTCATTCACTTCTATTTGATGGTTCCGTTTGGTTCGAACTATAATTATTATGCTTAACTGTAACTACTGAGATAATAACTTTAAGAGTTTTACTGTGAGATACTATAATTGTTAATTACTAGTTCCTCTCAGATTAAGGCGCCGCGTGCTGGCTGCCACACTTGCCATTTTTAGGGTTTGAATCGAGATTTTTTCGGTTCCTGTTCGCCTATGTTAAGTAGCCGTAGTAATATAGTTGGATTTACTATTCAAAACTGGATAACTTTGATTTCGGACTTCAGGATTTTTCATGGACCGCATTCACGGTACAGTTGATCGTTGTCTACTAGGGGTCTGCGGGTATGCCAGTACCCGCGGGTTTGCCCGTACCCGACCCGTACCCGCGGTTCGGGTAGGCTACGGGTCGGGTAGACATTTTACGGGTCGGGTCGGGCACGGGTAGGAGCATTACGGGTACGCCGGGTACGGGTATACCCGGATTTACCCGTACCGAACTTAAGTTTTGGCGTTACATGTAATTGTGAGTCTTGCACCTTCAAAGACTTATCATAATGGCGGTATCCAGTCAAGTACCATATTCTTGTTTTGACCTATGTCCGTGCGCCTTAGTGAGCTTGACATTCATTTATAGATGCTCAATTTAAAGTTACAAAATGGCTTGTTTCAATTAGCACAATCCAATCTTAGTGTTCTACATATAATCTCATCTCATCCGAGTTTCAGGCCCGACAATCGGGGTCAGAGGTCGCTGAGCCGACCCTGGCAGTTCAGCAGCCGTGTTTTCTTTAAAACAGGTTGATGCAGTTACAGTAGCTGAGGCTAGGAATAGTTGACACACCAAGTCTGTCACCCCTTTCCCTCTGAGAAATAAACTATTCAAATAGCGGTATTTTGTTCCAAACTCCCGTTTTATGGCTGGTTGAATGAAAGTTATTTTTATTACTATTTTTTAATCGCCCTAGGTAAGTGTAATCCTTCAAGCTCTAAGAAACTATCGGAAATGTTTTGTCGTTCTGGAGTTAAGGTCATCTTCACCGGTCAAATGTGTAAATGTGCAATGAAAAGAAACAGCATTGAACCGTTGTGTGCAAATTGAAAGACGCTGAAAGAGGCGTGCTGTCTCCTGCGGGTCCCCGAAACAAGTTATTATTATTATTATTATTATTGTTATTATTGTTATTATTATTATTATTTTTATTATTATTACTATTACTATTACTGTGATCATCACCATTATCGTCAGACTATTATTATTACTACCACATGCTTTGTAAGATCATTGGACTGGTAGGGACTGGAATTATGGGAAGTCCTATTAATTACGTGGCGGGTACAGTACGGGTACGGGTATACCCGCGGGTAGGGGTGTCCAGGAAAATGACAAATCGCAGAAAACACCCATACTCAAGTTTTTCCCGTTATTCTATTCATCTATTGTCTATAAATATTTTTACAGAATTTTAAAAAGTTATCCTGAGGTCCCTCAAAGCCCCTGAACATACCCTACTGAAGTCCCCAGAACTGGGGACTTAAGTAGGGCACCTGTTGGATGTTTTCGTTACTTCTCGCAGTACGAGGTCTACCGCTGCCCGCTTGACGCTTGCACGAACCAGTTCTATCAATCTTACGCAGCAGTTTGCTTAGTCCACCAAGTGTCCATGTTTTATCAGGAAATTCCCTAAGAAAACGTTTTGCACTGTAATTCTGATTCTGGCGTAAATATTGTATTACTATTCTGTCCTCTTCACTGATTGCCATTTCGTAACGTATTCTTATTACAAATGACGTCACGGTGACGTCAGTTTTTAACTGGTATAGCGCATAATTATAAAATATAGTTAAGTCTATTGCGGGGAATAAAATACACTGTGTCCACGATAAAGTAGAACACTAGACTTTGTGAAATATCTTGGTCAATTGTAGTATTATAGGTACTAAATTTGGTGCACATAAACTTCAGTGTATTCTATCTATACCCTGCAAATTTCATTACAATTGATGCAACTGTTACGAGGATATACCCTTATGAAGTTGGGTTGTTCAGGAACCAAGTTACCGAACAGTAAAACGCATAGAATTACGTCATTTTTCTGGCTACCGCAGGACATACATTTTTTTTATAAGCGTCATTTTCGGAAACAGTTACACTACGAGACCTGTTTACGTAACAGTAGTTGGTTGTAAAGAAATGGTTTTCAGCGCAGAGGACAAGATTTTAATCAAGGAGTTGAGAGAGACGAAGGGGTATAACGCAGGGAGACTCATTACAGAATTTCCAATGAAAAATTGGTCCATAGCTAGTGTCAGCAAGCTGTTAAGAAAGATTGCCACAACCGGATCAGTTGCAAGGAAACCACGAGATCGGGCGTTACGAACGCAAACAAATATCAATGCTGTCGGAGAACTGGTGCTGAGTCAGGATGATCAGCCGCGCACGCATCAGATCTGTCGATGCGTTTTACGTGTTGGTAACTTGGTTCCTGAACCACCCAATTTCATAAGGGTATATCCTCGTAACCGTTACATCAATTGTAATAAAATGTGCAGGGTATTGATAGAATAGACTGAAATTCATGTGCACCAAATTTAGTACCTATAGTACTACAATTAACCAAGATATTTCACAAAGTCTAGTGTTCTACTTTATCGTGGACACAGTGTAGTTTACCTTTTTGTGTTAATTTCTCTTTTTTTGTAGAGGTTCGGTTTTTTCCGTTCACCGTGTAGAGGTAAGGAAAAGTGCTAGAGATAGGTCACTAAGGAAAGAAGAAGAATTGGTGACAGGTCTGTAACTGGACGTTAAGTTCAGATCAAGCTCCGGCTTCTTGAGGGCAGGCCTGACAATATTACACCTCTGGCTGGCCGGTAGGATTGCCTCATCCAGCGAAGCATTGCAGATGGGGACAATGTACGGCAGTAGATCATCAATCATCTCACGAAGCAGAAAGGTCGGAATAGGATCGAGCGAACAGCTCTTCGACGGCGAGGAACAGAGGATTTGACGTAGGCCTACTTCAGCTTCCGTAACACTCCTAAAGGAGTCCATGCATGACCATGCTGTAGTGTACGTAGGCTGGGTCGATTTCTCAGTAGCTCTCCGAACTTCTTGCACTTTTTCTTTGAGGTAGAGCAGGTAGTTTTCAGCACCAAAGGCCGGTGCCACAGTAGGCTCAGGCCTCCGTTCAAGAGTTGTTGAGAGGTATCTCCAGAGACGGCGAGTGTTTCCCGAGTTGGAGGTCCTCCCAGTATCGTCTCTCCTTTTCACGGAAGAAGAGAGAGTTATAGTGGTCGAGTTTGGAGTGGACAAATAAGTTGACATTTGTACAGGCTATCGTGCAATCGAATACTGAGCGAGACGACGAAAGCCACAAATTTGCATAATTGTTATAATATCAAGGGTAATAGGAGGTTGCTGTGGTAGGCATCTAAGCAAGGTTTTTGTCAAAGATGATTTTAAGGTTTTGGACTGAAGAAAGAAAAAGCGCGGAAGAACTGTCATCCATGTTGATATCTTGAATATGGTGTTACATAGATTATTTAGTGCATCTGGAAGGGAGTGAAGGGAGAAAGGTATAAATAGTTGTGTATCATCAGTATAAAGTATATTATACTCAGTATATTAAATCTTCTCGCCACTCCTCTATCAGAAATCATAAACTCCTCTTTTGCCACTGGAATTGTCCCGCCTGCCTTGAAAATATCCAGAGTCACACCAATTTACAAACAGGGTGACAAATCTGAACTAGGCAATTATAGGCCCATATCTGTTTAACCTTATTTTCTAAAGTGATTGAAAGAGGTATGTATAATAGACTGTACAGTACGACTACGTTACTAAAATGAAAATCTTATATTTAAACCAACACGGATTTCAGGCTGGACTGGACATTCAACTGCCATGTCTCTCTTGAATATCCAAGATAAAATATCGCAAGCTATTGAAAATAACAAGTTTTCTATTGGAATATTTCTCGACCTTTAAAAACATTCGATTCCGTAGGTTATAAAATCCTGTTGAAAAATTAGATAATTATGGAATTCGGCGGTTACCACTCAAAAATTACCTGGATAAGAGACAACATCAGGTCCAATGCAATAAAAAAGTATCGAAATTTCGTCTTATTGAATTTGGTGTTCCTCAGGTTCCATTCTGGAGCCACTGTTATTTTTTTACTTTATATAAATGATCTACCCCAGTGCTGTCCAACCCGCGGCCCGCGGGCTGATTCTAAGTGGCCCGCCCGAGTTCACTAAATATTTGCAATTTCTGTAAAAATGAAGTAAAAGACAAAGTCACTGGCCTACTTGCACAGCTAGGCTATTCGTGCTTGAGCATTTATTTTTGTTATTATTGTAAAGCATGATACACATTCCATACATGTATACAATATTCATTATTATTATTCTACAATTAATTTTAATACAGTTAATAACTTTCAATAAATTTTAGTCGTTGCTGTTTGAGTTTAATGGTGCGGCCCTCGGCTTCAAGAATAACTTCTTCGGTGGCCCGCGGTGTCAAACAGGTTGGACAGCACTGATCTACCCCATGTTAAAATTCTTCTTTATTGCACTTTGAGTTGTTTGATGATGATTCAAACGTTTTTATCTCACACAAGTCCCACGAAAACCTATTCCAAATTATGAACCTTGAACTACCCCTTGTGGGTGACTGGTTCAAAGCAAACAGACTTTCTCTAAACTTAAGTAAAACATCCTTTATTCTATTTAATTCTCACAGGAAAATCCCCTAGGGCCCCTACGCAAACACCCCCACTACTAATTGACGGCGTACTCATTACTTAAATTACTGAAGTCAATTTTCTTGGTGTCGTGATCGATCAAAACATACCTGGAAAGAACATATTTCTCAAATATCGATTAAATTGGCCAAAAACACAGGTATTTTATCGCGCATTATTTTCATATTAATTACCCATCCACATTTTAATTAACCTATAATATATTACTCATTAATCCACCCGTACTTAGCATATTGTAATATAGTCTGGGCCTCGAACTACACCTCACGACTTACGGTACACGCTTGATTATCTTGCAGAAAAGAGCTGTTCGAATAATTACTAAATCTGATTACTGCTCAACTTTTCCTCCTCCACGGTATTTTAACATTAGGCCTAGATCAGATTAGAATATTGCAAACTGGTGAATTTATGTTTCGTTATAAACACGGTTTATTACCTTTAGACCCTACTGACTATTTTAAAACCGGCTCCGCCACTCATTCTTACAGTACTAGAACCACCTCCAATTATAGACCGATTTTTGATCACACAAACACTCGCAAATTTTCTATTAAGATAATTGGTCCTACTGTTTGGAACAATCTTCCTGCCGACATCCTTAGCGCGTCTCATCTCCTCCTATTTAAAAAAAACTTCTGCGTGCCCACCTACTAACTTTAAATATATAACTGCTTTGAATCTTCTGTTTGTTTATTAAAGAACTTTTCAGCATTAGACAATGTTAATTATGCTATCATTTAAGTTGTTGCTTAATTCACTCCCAATCCTGAACAGTATGATTGTTATCAACCTCCACCTAACAGCACTGGTACATAGGTGACCCTGCTTAGCGGGACTGTGGTCCTTTAGGTCCTCCTTTTGTATCCCAACTTAGTATTATTTGAAATATTATGATGTGTTACTGTATTTTTGGGGGAGCAAATAAAAACCTATGTTATGTTTTGTTATGTTAAAGGTGATGGTCGAAAGAGAATGAGAAAACGAACTTGATGAATTGGGGGATGTTAAGATGGAAGAGCAGCGGATTGAGGACAGAACCTTGAGGAACATCGCAGGTGAGGTTGTGTGGATTAGATTAAATTAATCTTGAGATTGTTGGGTCCTGTTTAGGGGAGTGGGTGAGGAGGAAAGAAGAGGATTCAAGGTCATGACGAAATGAACATAGTTTGAGAGTAAGCAGTTTGATAGATACAAGGTTCTAAATCCTGGACTAGGTCATATGCAACTTCCGCTTTCATCCTTGCCAGGCCTTTGGCGATCTCTGCATGGTGGCATCAATTCACGTGTTCGCATGTGTCATAATTATCGGAAAATGCAACTGCAAGCAGGCGTCTCAACTAGCATACGTTATCTGAGATTATTATAGGCTATGCGTGT
The DNA here is from genome assembly GCA_020284085.1 of Aporrectodea caliginosa. NCBI lineage: Eukaryota > Metazoa > Annelida > Clitellata > Crassiclitellata > Lumbricidae > Aporrectodea > Aporrectodea caliginosa. The sequence continues at coordinate 11,021 of JACEVL010000698.1, forward strand.
CCCGATTTAGGCGTTGGCTCTGAATTGAGAATCCCGCACTGTAGATGGCAGACAAGAATATGCGGGACAGCAATTTCTGTATAATTATCTGAGATCATGAGTGTCATTGGACATTTTGCAGAGTTTTGATTCGCTGGCAACTGTATTTATAGACTGCAATTGTGTCCTAACCCTTCAGGATGTTTTCAATGATAATTTCGAGAATGGCAAAGTCTTATTGCTCTGTTTTGCTATTGCTGACAGTACATTTAGACAGCAGTTTGGTAATAGAGCAGAGTACCGTTGGTGACCACAGCAGTGATGAACAAAACATAGTTAATGGCCTATACAGGTTTGTTAAAGACTTCCACATGCAAAATAGCGATGCGTGGAGTACTTTAGCCAAGAGCATCCGATCAGAATTTCAGAATCTTAACGCTCAAATCTCACGTCTGGAGGATCGAGTGGAACGTCACGATACATATATAAACAATTCACTCCAAGAAAACAGAAGACAAATGCAAATGGAGCACATGGAAATGAAAAATACTATTCAAGGGCTAAATCAAAGATTCTCCAGGTAACTATGGGTATATGCTAAGTCCTAAGATAATGAATTAATTAGGAAATTGAATTAATTTGGGCTTAAAACGGTGAGATCTCGCAAAGGGCATTTTTTTCTTTGCTCTGCTCCAGACTGGCACAGAGCTACCTCTTCACCTAGACCCAAAAGGCAACTACGGACACGAAGTGTTAGCGGCTTCAGTGTTTTAGCCTGTGGAATTAAGGCTTGTATTCCCTCCGCATAATTTTCCGACTGATCAGCGTTTGATCAGCGTACTATTTATAGCTTAGCTGAATTGCAAAAATTCTCATCTTTGGTGTGGATTTGAACTTCCGATAATAGGCTATGTATTTATATTAATATTTTAAATAGAAAATAATAATTGTGGCGGGCGGGTGACAAGGCAGGCCTCATAAATGCCAGTAATGAATTTCGTTAAACAGTTATAATACGACAAGGCCGTCTCAATGCAAATCTTCTTTTTATCAAATCGGAGCAAGGCGTCACATAAGTGACGCCAGGGCTCAAAACCCGTCGCTTGTCGCTTCCTAGAAACTGAGCTATAGAAGCAGAAATAGGCGAGTCAACAATAAAGAATATTCTTCAATTCAGTAGTTGCCTGTGAATTTGCCATAGTTTGCAAAGTAGTCAACCGATTTTGATGCCGTTTGTTTTATTCGACACAGAATATAGCCCTTTATTGCCCAGCAAAATTACAGAATAATCAATTAATGGTTGCTGAGGACTTTGAAGACACGAATATTCCGAAACATTTTAATCGATTTTTTACTCTATACCAATGAAAGAATTAAACGCGCATAACTTTAGTTAGAAAAATATATTTTCATTCTGTAAAAAGTATTTTGAAGCAGATTAATTGTCGAATATGACTAAATAAAAAGGTCAGAAACCGACATGTGACGGGTTTTGACCCTT